>JANAVB010040797.1:7500-27500 GCA_029216955.1 Iris pallida | reverse complement strand
AAGGAGGCTAAGTCGTATGAGGAAGGTCTAATTTCATCCCCTTATCTAGTATTATGAATTTAAGTGCTAACATTTTACAACTTTTCTGATACGGTTGTAAATGCACAGTCTCCTTTGAAAAGTAATAAGAAGATGGTACATGTGGAAAAAATCTATGTATGGCCAGAAGAAGAAGACACTAATAAATAAGGAGACACCATTAAAAGAGAAGACAACAAAAAAAGACACCAAGTAAGGTCAAGTCACCCACGAGAGCTTATACAAGAAGTACAAGGTCTTTTAAGAATCTACCTGGAATGGAATTCTTTGTTGTGCTGGCACAGAAGTTGATCAGCAAAAAACGATAATTTGGGTTCCATCTGATATTGACTTGTTTGGTACTCCAATACTTATTGCTCTTCTTCGAAAGGATATTAAAAATTTCGTTAATATGCATCCTCTCTCAACAAACTGCATTCAATTATACATTAGGTACAAGAATAATTTGCTTCTTAAATTTTTTCTTATTACATTAATAACCTGACTTAAATTATCTGTAAATTGTAGGTCATTGTATCGTTTAAAGGACCTAAACACTATTGAAAATGTTTCATTTATCGACCCAAGAAAAGTATCCGCTTTTGGAATAAAGATATTTTTGTATCAAGAGATGCAAGAGCAAGAGAGATTTGTAACCATCTGAAATATGGAAAACAAAGTCGATTCTTTTTCGTGCCATACAACCCAAGGTATTTATTTCTTACTTTTTTCCTTTTATAAAGTAAATTTTGAATTTTCGTGGAATAGACTCACACACACTTTGGCCACACTATCATACTGAACTCTGATTTCTACACATTATTGTACACCTGAGATACACACTGCAGAATATTTACCTAATAGACCCTCTAACTCTGATACTTAAATTTTTATATATCTTGGTGTTATATGGTGTAATTACAGAGATCATTGGGTCTTGGTTGTCATTAATATTCTACTTATGAGAGCGTACTATTTGGATTCTCTGGGGGGTCGCATATGTGAGGACCTTAAACTAATTGTAACAAAGTATGCATGAATATATTTGTCCCAAATCTTCGCACAACTATAGTAAATTATATATGCTTTAATAAGGACAAACATTTTTGTCCACTTTAATTTGCATAGTGGACTTCGGATGTATCATGCTCAATGTGGAGACAACTTAAAAAAATTAGATTGAATTGGTTATCAATTCAGGTACAATATATTTCTCTATCGTCAATATATATATAAAAAATAAACAAGTGTGTAAGGACTTTGCTTTTCTATACATAGGCGCCAGTACAAAGTGGTGCTATCGAATGTGATTACTACATAATATGATATATGAAAGAGATCGCAATTGATCCAAGCTTGCTTAATCCTAACGCGTTCTTCTTAATCAACATGCATGTATGTTTAAAATATATTATGATCACTTATGTTTTTCTTCCTAATTACAAACAGTACAATGAGAAGCATGAGTACGGATTTGATGAGATTAATGAAGTTCGTATTGAGTGGATGGATCATGTGGCACCGTTCTTAACCTAACCATTCCTGAAGGTAATTTTTGGACTTTATCTAGGATTTACAGTCATTATGTGCTGCATATTTATGCATTATTAAATATAAGGATACTGTTTAGTAGTGAAGTATCATTGTTGCCATTAATTTTGTGTTCAAGATACTTGCTGATATTGATACTCATGATACTAAGCCACTACTAAGCATTACTAATATTAACTCTGATACTTATGTTCAGGATACATGTTGTGTGACTATGTAATGGAGAGTGTTTCCTATGCAAGTGTGTGTGAGTAGTGTGCTCATGAGTGAGGATGTTTTCTATACATGTGTGTATGTTTTGAGTGTATCCAATAGTCCTATTTCTATATGATAAATAGAACAAGACAAAAAAGACTGCTAATCTGAAAGTAATCCTGATAATTCCTTAATAGCCGCATGATATACCAACTAAGCTATCCCACACCAATACATGTAAACCACTATGTTCGGTTCAATGCATTAGAAAAACAACTGCACACTATAAATTAGGGTGTAAACATATACAACTTATACATGTTTTGTCCACCCATTTAAAATAAAAATATGCATATGGTGTTAACTTTGTATCCTAATAACGAGAATAATACTTGAAACCTTCAAAAGAATATGGTAGACTCAATTCCCATATAGTCTTCTTATCTAATAACCATTCATATTTGAGGAATTCCTATCCATTAGTCAAATATTGACATATGTTCAATAATCCAAATAGTGCATCCCACTAATGTGAGGCTCTTACCAAGGTATGGAAAAGGTCAAGTCCATGCTGCCTAGTCCAATTATACAAAGGAACTATTTCCAAACAAAATCATTATTCGTATCCGTGCCCGATATTAGAAAACAAATACATATACTTTATCAGAGTATCATAGTGCTCACATGCTTGAATCTAGTGGACACAATGAGTATCAGAGTATCTCTGCATACAATCATTCTCTACTAGTAGTGAGTAGCAGTGAGTATCAGAGTTCTAGTGAACACAGAGAGTATCAGAGTATCTCTGCAAATCAGACTTGCAATTGGATGGCAGCAGTGAGTATCAGAGTTCTGACTTGTAATTCAAATGGACTTGATACTAGCAGTCATCATAGGTATCAGTCATCATGGTATCAGTCCATGATTTTGTTTACTGTTAACTAATGTGTGAAGGGGGGATTACCAATGGTATCAGTCTTTGTAGCTGCCCTTCCCAGAAATTTTGAAATATTTTTCTTCTTATTTATTTTTAATGAGGATTTTTAGATATTTATAAATAATTATTTGATTTACTAGTGGAAGTTTGTATTGCTGCAAGCCTACTAGTATTGTACTTATCAAACTTTAAACATACATAGTCCTAAGCTCTTTTTCTTAATGTCATAAATTAGTGGGACCTGAAATTAAGGGTTCAGGTTGTGGTGCTTAGGTTTATGTGCTCGCTAAGCTAAAGTGGCCGTTTGCATAATAGGTGATACTGATTGTAAATTGAGAAGCAATAGAGTAAATAAGATATTCAAAAACTAAATGGATCCTGAATTTTATTTTCAGAAATATGTTGTGGATTTGAGAAGCATAGTGTGTAAACAAGAGCTATATGACAAAGTTGTCTGAAGTGAAGATGGGGAGAATCGACCCAACGAAAGAGCTTTTATTTCAAATTTGACACCATTTGGATGTGAAATTGGAAATTTAGAAATTGAGGAGTCAACTAATTCCTGGGAGGACTTGGGCCTAACTCCTAAATTTCTTAACTAGCATTTGTCAAATGCCAATTTGACAAACTGGATTGTAGTTCAAATCCCACTTACAAACATTTACAAGTGTTATGATGTACACATGCATGTTTAAAGTGCTCACAGAACATCACCTACAAACAATAATAACCAGAACTGAAGTATCAAAACGCAGATACTTAGACTATCCAATATATAGTAGTAGGACTATGTTGTTATTAAAATTCTCTTACAACCAAACACAACCATGATAATCCTTTTTGGAAGATTTGGAAGCAGTCAAACAACCAAGCTCACCCGAGCCCTAAAACCCTGGCCCAACCAGTGGGCCAACATACCCACAGCAAACAACCCCCTCAGCCCAAGGCTTCACCCGACCCTGTGTAAACAGCAGCTAGCCGACCCGAGCGTGCTTTTCCCCCCAAGCCGCGCGCATATAAACGAGAGGAGAGAACGCAAAACCCTAATCCAAATCCTCTCGACCCAACGCCGCGCTGTTCCCTGGTCGTGGGCGACCCACCCGCCGTCGGCGCCACCGCCGCGCGCGGCCACGGCCGCGTGGAAACCGCGCGCGCGCGGGTTGACAGTCGAGCGACAGTAGCAGCCGACCCCAAACGCACGAGTTCGCGATGTGATTTCTCCCTCCTCGGTCGACGAAACGTCGAACCGTTTGCTCAGGTACGACCACAACCTAACCGACTTCATTTTCGTTCATGTACTTCATTTTATTTTGCCTTGTACACGACGATAAACGAGTTCCAAAACCGAGAAAAATCTCGATTTCTGGATTCAGAAATTGCCCTAAAAACACCAAGTTTGCGGTCGAATTGTGACCAGAACATCGCGAGTTTTAGAAAACTGCTTGAACAGACTTCTAGACAACCTAACCAAGATGGAAACGCTATTTTTAGAATAAATTCTTGTTGATTATTTGATGTTTAAAATTAGGGTGAAGTTGACGAAAAATCTGTTTTCAAAACTAGAAAATTGCTCCACATGACGTGCGTCACGCCAATCCGGACGACGTGGTCGCGCACCGAAAGTATCGAAAGCTGCGTAACAGCTTCGTGGTCGTGTGGGCTTTGACGGAATTCAAATTGGTTGCGTGTGCGCGACAAATTTGATGCGTATCCGTCGAAATTCCCCGTATCGTGCACGTTGCAAATTTCTCAATTACTTTGTGCACGTTCGTCGGATCGAGACGAAACTTGCGCCAACAGGACCGTATCATTTTTTTGGTCCTGTATGCCAAGTTTGGTCCGATTCTGAGACAGTTGACAAAATCTCCGTTTTGCGGGCCCCACGGTCCCACTCAACGGGCGATTTTGTGCTCGGCCCGCCGGAATCCAACTTTGGACATACAGTTGGGTTCGTATCGAAAAACTGGATTCGTAGACATGTAGTTTGACGACTTTAGAGACCGTTGACTCTGGCACGCTTTTCGGTACAAAGCGGGTCCAACGGCGGACATCGTTTTGGCTCGAAATTACCGTTTTGCCCCTGTGTCCAGAATTGGACTTAAGGATAGGCAATCCTAGCTAATTGGACTATTCTGAGATCATTGGTATTGTCTATTTCAGTTTTCGGAGACTGTTGTACGGGTTTTGACTATTGTGGCATTTTGAGTGATTTGGATCATCGGTTTCACCAGCACAGGACCACAGGCGAGTACAGTTTATTGTCTGCATTTTGATATTGATTTTCACTATATTTCATTGATTGGCCATTGGTTATGTAATTATTTTCTATTAAAATTGTTGAGTCGGGAATGGGAAGTACCAACGATGTGTGATCTGACCTTAGACAGTGTAGACAGTGATTCATTATTTCTTGTAGACAGTGTAGATAGTGATCTATTTATTTCTTGTAGACAGTGTAGACAGTGATTTATTTATTGTAAAGTAGACAGTGTAGACCATGATTATTACTGCATTTAAATTGTGTAGATCGTGATTATTATTTTGTAGACAGTGTTTCTTTATTGCAATATTTTCTGTAGACAGTGTAGCTTTATACAATATAGACAGTGTAACTTAGACAGTGTAGACAGTATAACTTTAGACAGTGTAGACAGTGTCGCATAATTGTCCCGAGACCGATCACATATCAAAGGTACTTCTAGCAGTTGGAGAAAGTCTGTTGTGTCTATTTATTTACTATTAGTTTTTTGTATTTTCTATTTATTTTCAAAACTCATAATTGATGTCTAACCTTTATTTTATAGTCATCTTCTTTATTTGAAATTGCATTCACTGAATTGTGCTCGTTCCATTCCTGACTAGAAACCAACATTTTCAGGTTAGCCGTGGATTCACTTAGCTTGGGGAGTGACGGGAAATACTTGCAGACAAAGGCCTAGAAACTAGCTAGATAGATGAGTTGTAGTCTTTCCATATTTGTACAAGTTTATATTTTTCTACAAATGTAAAACTTGTGATCTTTGTAAATTAAATTAATGTTGTGAATGAGCATTGTTTGTGATTTTGATCTTCATGGCCGTGACAGCGTTCTACCGCCGACACTGCGGCGTAGGCTGGCTTGGACAAGTCTCGTATCCGTTTAAAAAAAAACGGGTGCGGGTCGTGACAAGTTTTTGTGGTGGCCCATGCAGGTCAGTCTTCGCAAATCATGCGAACTCGTGATAGTACTTAAGTTGGTTGTACTATTGCGAGCCTGCGACTAGGAAATGCTCATTCACGAAATTAATTTAAGAGAGTGACTAGGACTAGGAGTCCCTTACACAAACTTACCGATGGGTAGTCTAGGCCATGCAATTTAGATGAGGAGTTATTAATTTTAATAGTTTGTCGGATGCCTATAGTTACACTATTTCTTCTTGATATGATGATACGATCCAATGTGAATAGATTATTCATTTGGTGAGACATGGCTTCCTAGAATTAACGATCTAACCTTGATAAATTGTTTAATTCCTTCTCTTTGCCTCTTAGATATCATCCTCCTATCTTAGTTAAATTGTCTATTTAAGTTCCTATTTTTGCCCTAAGAGTTGTTATTTTATGTTATCTATAGATGAACCCCAAGATAGTTTCAATTCAAAGTTTTCCTCAAGGGTGTGAATACACATAGAATAGATATTAGAATATTGCATTTCCTTGTCCTCAGATGTTTCTTTCCTGTTCAATCATTTATTTGAAGGGTTATGATTAATAGGATAAATGCTTACGCTTTATTTTATAGTCGACATGTTTGAATCTCTAGAAACTCAGGAATTTTGAGGATACAGTTAAAAGAGTATTAGTTGACTCATAATGGCAGGACAGCAGCGCACTGTCGCCATTTATTTAAATTATGGACTCACTGCAGCCAGCAGCGCACTGGCGAGACACAACCCCTAGAGGTGAAATTAGTTAAGAAAATATAGGTGATGGAATATTGCCAAAACTATGGCTAGTGGTCCTCTTTTTGATCGTCGTTACCCTTGAGTCAATATTGGATAGGGTTAAGTAGTGTTTGACTTCGTATCATATTTGAGTTACGAAACCAAGGGTTTACCACAGCCCGAGTATACGGGCTAGGCGTAACTCTCGGTGAAATGACTTCAAACGTGATTACGGGTTTAGGATACTATGGAGGATAGGACGATACCATGTATATCCCATAAGATCCAAGGCCAATATTAGTGGAAGTTCTGTAAGTTGAGTAGCATGTGTCCCAACCTAGCATTATGTGGTCCTTGTGATCTATTGACGAGGAAGTTGACAGACACTAATAAGTTACCAAGAATATAGAATCCAGAGTTCCATAACCCATTAGTTGACCAAGACCTTATGGACAGGAAGATTTTAGAAAGATTGTATAAGCAAAGACACCAGGTAAGTTTTGATTCTCTCTAAACTCGAACTACTTGTGCCTCTTTTCAAAAATCTCGCGTGCTTGTATCTTGACTATTTTGACCAACGCTGCTATTACAGCCTAGTTTTTGCAAGCTTATTCTTTTATCGAGCTTGATTCGAGGCATATGTTTAGTGGGGACGCCTGCTAACTTATTGTCTGATCAGAATCAGTGTATTATGGACTGATCAACCATGATGCATTTGGTTCGCACTTTATTTAATTACCCTACGTGGATTGAGATATAGATGTCCCTAGGGTCTCATCCACGACTGCATTGACAATTCCTCTTGAATTATATGTTCGTCCTTGAATCACGAAATTGTATTCAGTAACATCTTTCTTGAATCCTTTATTGTTTTTATCTTTCACCGATTTGGAAAAAACGAAAGCTCGTGATGGTAGAGAGATACAGAGTATTCCCATGGCTATGATAATGGTAGGCACAAGTGTAGCTACCAACGGCCAGTCCTGTGATTGAGTTACTCGTTCTCCTCTCGACCCCAAACTGTTATCGGGACTTTTAAGCCATCTGAATTTAAGAATGATTAGGGTTTTACCCTTAGTCGTAATGCCAACCCAGGAGACTACCTATTCTCAAGAGACCAAATGTTGTGAACCTCTAACCTTCCTTTGAAGCTTGCTCCAACTAGAACCCGTGTGTAATTGTACATACCCATGTTCCATTTATTAAGGAACGATCATTGACGTGACTTATAACCATCACACCCCGTTCCGTCGTGCTTGATTCTTTATTAACAAGAGTTGAGGTACAATTCCTGAATTTTGGAAATTCTTCTGACCTCATCCTTCCTAAGACCATGACCTAGCTTCTAAGGTGGGTAGACTGTAAGCCTACTAAGGTTTAGGGATATACAAGGATTACCAATTGATTAGAATAATTTCCGTTAGAATGATAGTTAGTGCCCCATGGACTCCCACTTTCCATTTAGACTATTTTGTGTCCCCGGCCGTGTCATTAATATCCGGAGCACGAGACCAGCTGTTACCTTTCAACAAACTTCATATGCAGGATCTAGACAAGTCCATCTTCATTTACGTATATCATGTCCCACTCAAATCCGTTCCCTTGTACTCTATTTTTGTAGTACGACTTTCAGGACAGAAGGATTAGCTATAACCCTTACCGTAATACAGGTACACTTTCCGACTCCCATTAGAGCCTCAACTTTGACTTAATTCCTTCGACCCAATATATGGTAGTGATCCACTCGAAGTCCACTACGCCTATGCCACTAGTGTGCCACTCGATAGAGGCCTCTTGTGCTACTTAAACACAAAAGTCGCCGAAGGAGCATTTTGGACTTCATGAACCTAGCTAACCAACCTGACGGGCAACTAGCTCAACCCTCGTGTAGAAACCTATTCTAGAATACCCTAATCTGGTAGGAATAGTTTTACCTTGGGATCTTGTCTAGTCAATGTAAATTGAAACCCAATGTTTATCCAACCAACGACTGATGTCCAAATAGAGAACCCATTAGGACCACGATCTTGATTTCTCCAATCCCGTTCCGTTAGGGAACCTTGTTTGAATTAGAATTTTGAGAATGAGACTTCTGTATTGCACGGATTGCAGGCCACTATAAGTAACGAAGGGCTCTTCGAGTTAGCAAGTGACTGGACTAGAGTAGCCCAATAAGACAGTGGTTCATAAACTCCCTTTTCTATCTGTAACATTGGATACTCTCCACTGCTCTTGAAACTTCACAGCTGCTCCCGATTATTCTGCCTTATCTTCCTGTCCTCCATACTTTGGAGTGATGAATAGTCATGCTTACTAGAATTTATCAATAATCCTTAGCCACTTGTGTAAATTTATTGCTTGGTAAATTCTGAGTTGCTGATAGATAGGAGAGGGTTGTAGATACCTTATGTTATAGATATCCGTCGGTAGTTACTTTTAGCTTGAGGGTTACAATAATATGGCGTCAGGTGTTTGAAGTGAGTAGTGTGACCAAAGGTGGGTAGAAGTCCTCGATGATTCGTAGTTACGAAAAGGTTAGGAAAGGTTATAAAATATTTTGAGAAATTAAATTGAGGAGATCAAGGTAAAGGTAGACTTTGAATTTTAAGGAAAAAATTATGAATTTGAATTTCGAGGACAAAATTATTTTAAGGTGGGTAGATTTGTAGCTGCCCTTCCCAGAAATTTTGAAATATTTTTCTTCTTATTTATTTTTAATGAGGATTTTTAGATATTTATAAATAATTATTTGATTTACTAGTGGAAGTTTGTATTGCTGCAAGCCTACTAGTATTGTACTTATCAAACTTTAAACATACATAGTCCTAAGCTCTTTTTCTTAATGTCATAAATTAGTGGGACCTGAAATTAAGGGTTCAGGTTGTGGTGCTTAGGTTTATGTGCTCGCTAAGCTAAAGTGGCCGTTTGCATAATAGGTGATACTGATTGTAAATTGAGAAGCAATAGAGTAAATAAGATATTCAAAAACTAAATGGATCCTGAATTTTATTTTCAGAAATATGTTGTGGATTTGAGAAGCATAGTGTGTAAACAAGAGCTATATGACAAAGTTGTCTGAAGTGAAGATGGGGAGAATCGACCCAACGAAAGAGCTTTTGTTTCAAATTTGACACCATTTGGATGTGAAATTGGAAATTTAGAAATTGAGGAGTCAACTAATTCCTGGGAGGACTTGGACCTAACTCCTAAATTTCTTAACTAGCATTTGTCAAATGCCAATTTGACAAACTGGATTGTAGTTCAAATCCCACTGACAAACATTTACAAGTGTTATGATGTACACATGCATGTTTAAAGTGCTCTCAGAACATCACCTACAAACAATAATAACCAGAACTGAAGTATCAATACGCAGATACTTAGACTATCCAATATATAGTAGTAGGACTATGTTGTTATTAAAATTCTCTTACAACCAAACACAACCATGATAATCCTTTTTGGAAGATTTGGAAGCAGTCAAACAACCAAGCTCACCCGAGCCCTAAAACCCTGGCCCAACCAGTGGGCCAACATACCCACAGCAAACAACCCCCTCAGCCCAAGGCTTTACCCGACCCTGTGTAAACAGCAGCTAGCCGACCCGAGCGTGCTTTTTTCCCCAAGCCGCGCGCATATAAACGAGAGGAGAGAACGCAAAACCCTAATCCAAATCCTCTCGACCCAACGCCGCGCTGTTCCCTGGTCGTGGGCGACCCACCCGCCGTCGGCGCCACCGCCGCGCGCGGCCACGGCCGCGTGGAAATCGCGCGCGCGCGGGTTGACAGTAGAGCGACAGTAGCAGCCGACCCCAAACGCACGAGTTCGCGACGTGATTTCTCCCTCCTCGGTCGACGAAACATCGAACCGTTTGCTCAGGTACGACCACAACCTAACCGACTTCGTTTTCGTTCATATACTTCATTTTATTTCGCCTTGTACACGATGATAAACGAGTTCCAAAACCGAGAAAAATCTCGATTTCTGGATTCAGAAATTGCCCTGAAAATGCCAAGTTTGCGGTCGAATTGTGACCAGAACATCGCGAGTTTTAGAAAACTGCTTGAACAGACTTCTAGACAACCTAACCAAGATGGAAACGCTATTTTTAGAATAAATTCTTGTTGATTATTTGCTGTTTAAAATTAGGGTGAAGTTGACGAAAAATCTGTTTTCAAAACTAGAAAATCGCTCCACATGACGTACGTCACGCCAATCCGGACGACGTGGTCGCGCACCGAAAGTATCGAAAGCTGCGTAACAGCTTCGTGGTCATGTGGGCTTTAACGGAATTCAAATTGGTTGCGTGTGCGCGACGAATTTGATGCGTATCCGTCGAAATTTCCCGTATCGTGCACGTTGCAAATTTCTCAATTACTTTGTGCACGTTCGTCGGATCGAGACGAAACTTGCGCCAACAGGACCGTATCATTTTTCAGGTCCTGTATGCCAAGTTTGGTCCGATTCTGAGACAGTTGATAAAATCACCGTTTTGCGGGCCCACGGTCCCACTCAACGGGCGATTTTGTGCTCGGCCCGCCGGAATCCAACTTTGGACATACGGTTGGGTTCGTATCGAAAAACTGGATCCGTAGACATGTAGTTTGACGACTTTAGAGACCGTTGACTCTGGCACGCTTTTCGGTACAAAGCGGGTCCAACGACGGATATCATTTTGGCTCGAAATTACCGTTTTGCTCCTGTGTCCAGAATTGGACTTAAGGATAGGCAATCCTAGCTAATTGGACTATTTTGAGATCATTGGTATTGTCTATTTCAGTTTTCGGGGACTGTTGTACGGGTTTTGACTATTGTGGCATTTTGAGTGATTTGGATCATCGGTTTCACCAGCACAGGACCACAGGCGAGTACAGTTTATTGTCTGTATTTCGATATTGATTTTCACTATATTTCATTGATTGGCCATTGGTTATGTGATTATTTTCTATTAAAATTGTTGAGTCGGGAATGGGAAGTACCAACGATGTGTGATCTGACCTTAGACAGTGTAGACAGTGTAGACAGTGTAGACAGTGATTCATTATTTCTTGTAGACAGTGTAGACAGTGATCTATTTATTTCTTGTAGACAGTGTAGACAGTGATTTATTTATTACAAAGTAGACAGTGTAGACCATTATTATTACTGTATTTAAATTGTGTAGATCGTGATTATTATTTTGTAGACAGTGTTTCTTTATTGCAATATTTTCTGTAGACAGTGTAGCTTTATACAATGTAGACAGTGTAACGTAGATAGTGTAGACAGTGTAACTTAGACAGTTTAGACAGTGTAACTTTAGACAGTGTAGACAGTGTCGCATAATTGTCCCGAGACCGATCACATATCAAAGGTACTTCTAGCAGTTGGAGAAAGTCTGTTGTGTCTATTTATTTACTATTGGTTTTCTGTATTTTCTATTTATTTTCAAAACTCATAATTGATGTCTAACCTTTGTTTTATAGTCATCTTCTTTATTTGAAATTGCATTCAGTGAATTGTGCTCGTTCCATTCCTGACTGGAAACCAACATTTTCAGGTTAGCCGTGGATTCACTTAGCTTGGGGAGTGACGGAAAATACTTGCAGACAAAGGCCTAGAAACTAGCTAGATAGATGAGTTGTAGTCTTTCCATATTTGTACAAGTTTATATTTTTCTACAAATGTAAAACTTGTGATCTTTGTAAATTAAATTAATGTTGTGAATGAGCATTGTTTGTGATTTTGATCTTCATGGCCGTGACAGCGTTCTACTGCCGACACTGCGGCGTAGGCTGGCTTGGACACGTCTCGTATCCGTTTAAAAAAAAAAAAAGGGTGCGGGTCGTGACAGTCATCATGGGTTTATGAGAAGGGGATGTTTCAGTCAGTGGACATTTAAGTTCCTGTTTGCTAATTTCTTGTATCAGTCACTGTTCAGTCCCCAAATTTCTTGTATCAGTCACTGCTCAGTCCCCAAATTGCACATAGTTCAGTCCCTACTTCTCATTCTTAGTAACAGTTCAGTTTACTAGGTAAATAAGAATGGGGATGTTTCAGTCAGTAGACATTTAAGTTCCTCTTTGCTAATGGTTTCAGTCCTATATTACAGTCAGTCATTCAGTCTTTAGTTTTATTTGTGCTCAGATACTGTATCAGTTTGAGAGCCTTGATACTTGATTTTTTTTAGTATCACAAATAGGAGGGACTCGGGTTTGGTTTAAACCTTAGTAGCAGTCCCCATTGATATATTTTTGTCCTATATATTACTGCTTCACCCACTTGTTGTAACAGTCCTTGTTGAAGATATTGTATCAAATATTTCTTTATTCAACCTATATGTGATTTGTACCAGTCCAATACTAACAATGATATTGTATCAGTCTTTGTTCAAATATTTCTTTATTGATACCAGTCCAATACTAACAATGTGTTTTTAATTGGCTACAGGGAATTCTCGATGAATGATGGTTTGTGAAGCTGCAGGCTTCGGTTGCGATATAGTTTGTGAAGCTGCGGGCTTCCGTTAAGGGTATTTTGTTCTATTGTGGAATTAGTTAGTATGAAATGGGGTTGGTGTATCATGTACCTGTGTGTATCTGTGAACAAAGTTTATCTTTTTGTTGGTTAACTGAACAAAAGAACTGTTGGTCGAATGTAAGAACATGTTTGTTTTGTTAATATAAAATGTGCTTGTAAATTATTTGATGTTTGTGAGAGATTCTAGAATTCATATTATGCATTTCTGGATTTGATATTATGCGTAGATCTCGTAACGTCGACAACGTAAATGGAATTGATAAACAATCTTTACGGCTAAGAAACGTCAACAAAAAGAGAATCCATGTTGACGGTCATTAACTGTCAACTAGGCCAGCATTAGGAAAAGTATACACTAATATTGACGGTCTAAAACTGGATTTATTTGACGGCTAAAACCCGTCATCTAAAGCAATTTTAGTTGACGGCTAAAACCTGTCAACTAAAGTCGTTCAGCAACCGTCAACTAAAGTGGAAACTTTTGCCGACACTAGCCTAGCAGACGGAAGGAAAATCGTCAACTAAACCCTTTGGTGACGGGAAAAAAACCGTCAAAAAAAGCCATTTTTCTTGTAGTGAACAACATAGTTCAATAGAATTCAATAGAAGTCCAAGTATGTAAAGTCGTGCTCTAATATCATTATGTCACACCCTAGTTCTACAGAACCGATCGTCCTCGCTAGGGCATGATATCGTCCGAGCCTAGGTTTCGCCCACGCAAAGCAATCTCCATAACGGCCGATTACAGCAGCTAGGCGACGGGATCGTTGTACAGAAGTCCCAAAGCAGAAGTATTAAATAACAAAGAAAACACTAGTATTCAACAAAATAAGAGCTTATTATTGATAATCAACAGAATTTATAAGAGGACACGAAGCCAAACTATAATCTCTCTGAATACAATCTTTTAGCTATCTTTGTCTCTCTCTCTCATCTCTCAATATAAATATCATATCATTAGGCTTAAAACTTAAGGATGCTTCAAAAGGCGATGTCCATACATTATTTCCTATATAGGAGAAGACTCCAACGCAATCGTACTCCTCGAAACGCTAAGGAAATTCGTGCCTCAGTATGTCCAAGCGAGCTCTATCCCGAACGATCAAGTACCTGAACTTCACATAAAAACTTGTGGGTGTCAGTACACAACCATACTGGTGAGGGACATCTTGCCCACCCATACAAAACTAACACATTATTTTAGTGAGTGTAACTTATTCATTTGTGGTCTTTCTAATCTTGCCTTAGGATCAATTTCATTACATAGACTTCAGGCCTATTCATGTTGCAACCAATGTGATCGTGCACCAAATCCATGTGACCGTGCTACAAAATTCAATTGTGCATCAACGTCGAGGCTAAGCCTAATAACAAAGTGTAATTAATTCAAGACTTGCCTTATGACTTTTCCTGTTTCAACATACAAACGACTCAATTATAATCTTATGAACTTTGTCTCAACGACTCAAACACGATGCCACATCTCGTACCGAAGCACGTATCTCTACAATATCCAAACTTAGGCTTCAATAAAAGTTGTGTTACAAACCGTGCAAATATTTTTTGACAGACTCGGTCGTGTCGTGCTTATACTTCTTGTGACTCAACCGGCACCGTGCATGCGGATTATCGCTCAGCACAACGACACATCTATATGAAAGGTCACTAGAAATTCAAGCCATCATTGACTAAATATATGACGAAAATACTTCGTGTGAGAGGTGCGGTCTCTCCCGAAGGTCCCAAAATACTCGTATCAGCGACACGCTCTTTAGTGGTTGTCATGACCCACGTTCGCATGATCAGGTACGGGTGCGTAAGTCATGCCCAGCCTATTCCGTAGCATCGGCATAGTAAGATGTCTAGATAATCACTATAACTAACCATCTCAAACAGATATCTAATTCCAAAGAAGAATAATGATATCTGACAATGACAATACTCAATCACAATATCCAAAAGCACAATATGATATAGCATGATAGAATATAAATAGATGATAATCCAAAACCACAAGTTCTAGGTAAGTCTAGACAACAACCACAACAACATAACTAAATCTAATACAACATCCCAAGTTATCAATAGTTGCTGGAGACAAATCTAGTACTATAATACTAATAATGGAATCTAAAATAACTAGGTGATCTGGCTAGACCTCCCGGCAGTCACTCATCTACCCTAAACTATAGGGGTCAACTCTGCTTCTACACCCTCCTTGGCTCCATAATAAGTAGCATACCGGTCCTCCATATCGATCACCAAAAATGTTATCCAATCAGGATTGGAACGAGTACAACTCTAACAGCAGTTGCAATAACATGATAAAGACTATAAAACTAAAATAGCAAATATAACACATGATGAAAAGGTAAACTGGTACATGGCAATGGCAAATAATGAACAATAGGTGAGTAGATACAATATGGCATATAGCAAAATATGAACTGGAACGGAAATCACTGTAACTATCTATGTGTTTTGAAATATAAGTTTAGATATGTGATCAGTTGGGAACTTACACAATGTCTATAAGGTAAGAATAACCATACGTGAGATGTATGATTAGTTATCACAATGTCCATACTATCACAATGTCTATGATATGATCATATATCTAAATAGTTGTTTCCTTCCCCGACTAGTACAATGGATCCAACCATGACACATCATAATATATGAACCATGAAATAATATCTAAAATCAACATGATGAACAATGTCTAATATCATCACAATAAATAATGTCTGAAATCAACATGATGAACAATGTCCAATATCATCACAATAAATAATGTCTAAAATCAACATGATGAACAATGTCTAATATCATTACAATGAACAATGTCTAAATATTAATACAATAAACAATGTCCAATATGAAGGCAACATCTCATGACTAAGGACCAATATGAACCAATTTGTATACCATCGTGTTGAGAATCAAGTATAATATCGCTAGTACATGTATCATAGTAATCATCAAATAAAAAAACTACAGAGAATGTACTTGCCTGTCGTACTACGTTGTAAACACAAATCAGTGTCTGAACTAGAGTTCAAGTGACCTATATATGAATTTCCATGTCAAAGAGTGATTTAGAATCATAAATATGCTTAACTAGCTTTAAACTAAATTTTTAGGTCAATTCTATATCAATCGGTAACACTAGGTATCTTGTTTATACCCTATATATGTAGCATACCATGCTTCTAGTGCATATACACTATTCTTATGTATGTAAGTACCTATGGGTATCTACCCTTGACTGTTGTTACATATTTTACATGTATCCTATGATATGGTTGCTATATAATTCTGTATGATACTACACCGATGTTGTCTTATGAAGACCTATATACCCATCCTCATACATGACACACACAAAGATGCCCCAAATCTTACCATTACATATACTTTATATGTGTATACATATATGTCGGTATTAACCAGCATTCCTAGTTTAAGGTTAAGTTAAGATTAAATATATACATCCCTCACTCACTTTCTATACACTATAACCTTCACTTAAACACACCACTATATCACTGGGACACTACCTACTGATACAACAATTTACAGACAACACTCTGATACTCTAATCCTCTGCCTCTACTACCTACACCTGCACACAGGTTATATCCCCAGCTAGACTGATACACAAAGGTTTGTAGGACCATTGAGCACCTCTAGAGGGGGGTGAATAAAGTGTGTGCGAATGCAGCAAAAATAATCACCAATTAAAAATGAACAATTAAAATCTGTGGCAGAAATAAAAAGACAGTAATTTAAATTATAGTAAGAGATAGAAGATCAAACTCAGTGAACACCTCGATATATACTAGTTTTTCTTTGAGAGGACTAATCCAATCGAGTACTCTTGCCTACTGTTAATCCAGTATTTGTAAGCTAAATGAGAACATGCCGTCTCTTTACAACACCGTGTTTGGCGACAAGTGCACGACCGACTTCACAACACCGTGCTTGGTGATGAGCGCACGACCGACTCCAAAAACTGAGATGTTTTCTGACTTACAATCTTTTTACAACTCTGTAAACCAAAGACTCTAAATCGAACAAGACATTACTGGCTTTGGCTAAGAGAAGTATAGGTAAAATGTGAAAGCTTTAGATCACTGGAAAAATACTTTAGGAATAGATAGAGAGAAGAGTGAATGAGTGATTAGAAATGAATAAATCCTTCTCTATTTGTAGTATTTTTTCTAACCGAACTCGGGCAGAGTTCAGGAAGAGTTCGGATGCGAAGATCCCCCAAACGAACGTTGGATCAAGTTTTCGAGGGAACTGTTTTTCAAAATTCTTAGACCGAACTCAGTCAGAATTATGTCAGAATTCTTTCAATCCAGAATAGAATTTTTGGGTCCAAATTGTGTAGGCTTTGTCGGCTGTTTGGATATTGTAGATTTGAGATATAGGTAGGATTTTTGGATAGGCAGAATGGAAGATAGCCAAAGCCAGTAATATCCCAATAGATTTTATATTTGTTTTTCCTAGACTCAATAAAAGTAAAATACAGAAGAAGAAGAAGAAGAAGAAGAAGGGGTTTAAATAGAAGCTAGGGCCGACTGCTACTGTTCTGGAAATTTAATCGACATCAACCTAACTCGGTCCGAACTCGGTCCGAGTTCTGCCAGAGTTCGGCTACTTGTATTCCCAATTCATTTATGCATAATAAATGATAAATAATCTTAATAACTTTTAAACTTCTCTATTTAATAATATTTATTACATTGGGTTAGCTGTAGGGGCCGGATCCAAGCTAGTGGTAGTTCGAAGACACTTGACACCATGGGTTCAGACTTTTATGTCATTTTGACAAAGGCCCTTTCGACTTGTACCCAAAATAACTTCAATTAATAAATGTCAAAATCTTAAGTTATAAGAATTATTTATTAATCGTAATGAATCATGAACCTAAAAATTCAAGTATGCCTAGTTCACGTCGCAGATAATTGAAATGGTCTTCAGCCAAAGGTTTTGTAAAATATCTGCTAGTTGATGATCCGTGTCAATAAATTCTAAGCAAATATTTCCATGTTGTTGGTGATCACGTAAAAAGTGATGACGTATCTCTATGTGCTTTGTACGTGAGTGACAAACAGGGTTCTTAGTTAAATTAATCGTGCTAGCGGTATCACAAAATATGGAAATCTTCGTGTAGTGCAAATTGTAGTCATCTAGGGTTTGCTTCATCCATAAAACTTGAGCACAACAACGTCCTACGGCGATATGCTCAGCCTCAGTCGTTGATAGCGCTACAGAGTTTTACTTTTTGCTAAACCAGGAGACTAAAGCTTTTCCTAGAAAATGACACGTACGGCTGGTATTTTTACGGTCTACTTTGCATCCTACAAAATTAGCATATGAATAACCGATTAGGTCAAAAGATGTAGTTTTGGGAACCACAAGCTGACTGTAGAAGTTCTTTTAAGGTATCGGAAGATACGCTTAACGGCACATAAGTGTGATTCTTAGGATTAGCTTGATATCTAACACAGATGCAAACGCTAAATATGATATTAGGGCAACTAGCAGTTAAATATAATAAACTACCAATCATAGCTCCATACATATGCTAGTCGACTGGTTTGCCACTTTCATCAATGTCAAGGTGGGTTGATGTAGCCATTGGAGTTCCGATAGGCTTTACGTTGTCGAAGTCATACTTCTTTAGTAAATCCTCCGTATACTTAGCTTGGTTGATGAATGTTCCTGTGAGTATTATTTGATCTGGAGTCCTAGAAAGTAGTTCAGTTCTCCCTCATACTCATCTCAAACTCACTCTGCATACACCTAGCAAATTCTTGACAAAAAATTTCATTAGTAGAACTGAATATTATGTCATCTACATAGATTTGCACAAGAAGAATAAGGGTGATTTTTAGAATGGTGATTTATTTATTTATTTATTTAAATGGTGATTTTTAGAATTTTATAAATAATTATTTAGTTAGTTATTACGATAGGGTACTTTAGTCATGGTTGAGATTTGGAGTACAAGGTGACTAGAAATCGTGGCACGGATAGTACAGCGGTGTGCCTTGGCTAGTGTTTTGGCCATAGTAGGAAAGGCCGAGCCATAGGAGTGTCCTAACTAGGAAAACTAGGCCAAATTGTGACATGACCACTATAAATAAATTAATTATTTATTATTAATATTATTTGACTTTTAGGTGACCCGGTTGTACCAAATTAGTCCGGACCTGACCTGAACCAAACACAAGCCCATGTGGACGGGTAGTGTGTCTAAGGACGACCGTGCACATGTACAATTGGCATTTTATTTTATTTTTATTGACCTAGCAGGCCATTGTATAAAAGATGGTTATATTATATGATTGTTATTAAAATAATATTTTATTTGTTAGTTTGGTAAATAATTTCTTAACTAAATTCTAGATCCTTGGGATTCATGTAGGCTATAACACTTTTGTGTGTGTGTGTGTGTGTGGTGTGTGTGTGTTGTGTGTGTGTGTGTGTGTGTATATATATATATTATAATACTATTTTATTATAATATAGCTTGAGATTTGGAGTATATTATACTCCAAATCTCAAACTATATATTATAATAAAATAGTATTATAATATATATATATATTCTTCGGGCTCAGTTCGTGGCACTATGTCGACAGGCCTCCGACGTTGCGGATGCCCGCATCACACAGGCCAATTCATCATTGTCCTGTCCAGCATCCACCTCGAGGCCGCGGCCAAATGGCCGCCGAGCCACCCCGAGTGGAGTGAGTGGGAGCACAAACCCGCAAAGGGGCTCGAACTCGCGACCTCCCCACTGGGAGCCACTCGTCCTAACCAATAGAGCTAGGACCGCCGGA
>JANAVB010040797.1:0-2500 GCA_029216955.1 Iris pallida | reverse complement strand
GGAAAGCCTGATCATGTTTTCCCAAGCCGATCACATAACGCTCTCTAATAATTCAAGGCACATTTTATATTTACTTCTTATCACGTATCCTGTTCTGTTCAACATTCAGTACTTTTTTACCATGCTATGATATTCGTTACTCACATGTTCTACATGCCTTTATATTGTACCTTGATTGGAGACTAAGTTCTGCTCAGGAGAAGAGTTACAACCCCGGTCCTTGTTTGGTTTAAGGGTTGTAACTCAGCTTCCGAACGGTTCCCAAGTCTTCCTATATCTTTGTCTTGTATTTCATTATACTGTCTCTTATAGAATTTGTCAATTCACATGGAACTGCTGTTAGTGTTTGTACTTGCTCATTTTTCTGACAGAATACCGTTGATATATTACAGATGATTCTGAGGCAGATTGCCCGACCTATTATGGGTCGAGTCTGATGGAGTACACCTGGACCATGGCTTGTTAGTAGAGCCACTAGACTTTGCTCACCCTGAGTAGAGTAGCTTAGTTAGGTTGCCTGGTCTGCGAGCCCTAGTACTTTTCAGACAGTCGTATTTCATATTATTTATGTGACTCTGTGGTGTTGTGTATAGCTTTGGGTTTGTGTGGATCTCGAACTTATTTCCTGCTTTCATCTATCATATTTCCTTTCATGCTATCTATCCTAGTTTGCCTTGTGATTGAGACTGTATTTTATGTTACCTCCATTCGGAGTGTATATACTGTACAGGTACCTTTATCTATTTAGTTGAAGTATTTATAGATGACCTAGACACGTTCTACCGCCGATGCTGCGGCGTAGGCTGGACGTAACCACGTACTCGTGTCCCTAATCAGGGTGCGGGTCGTGACACCTAGCCATGGAGATGACCGAACTAGAAAAACCAGGCCGAGTTATGAATTGACTCATTTAAATTATTTTAATAAGATATTATTTTATATATTAATTTTTAGATGACCCGTTGGTCAAATCAGTCCGAACGGGGCCCGAACCAAATTTAAGCCTATGTAGCATGGTGGACCAAGATGACCATGTAGGCATATTTTATGGTATGCAAATGTTCTTAATATTTTTTATAATTGAGAATATTTTCTAATTAGAGGTACAAAATTTATATTTTTATTATTAATGATGTTTTTCAATATTGGTACAATTTTCTTGACCCGGATTAGGGTGTGTATATAAGTCACCCAAAACCACCGTTGTACTATTTTATTATTTTTTTATTATTAAAGTTTTTGTGGAATTAAATAAACATATTTATTATTGTTGATATTATTATTTTACTATTAGATGATATTATTATTAGTTGTCAAATTTATTGTCAATTAGATATAAATATATTTAATGTATTATATATATGTAGATAAGATGTAAATTTTTTTAAATTTTATAGAGATTTTATATGGTATATGGTTATAAATAATATATATATTATATATATATATATAATATATATATATAAATTCAATGTGTGGCCGCCCACCAGCGGCCACAACAAAACAACCACAGCACTTGCTGCGTGTTAAGTGGACCCTCCATTACTATAAACCTTAGCAGCTTCCATAGGAAAGAGCAACCCGACCCCATATGTGATGGACTTAAAACCAAACTCCAAATCCCATTCAAACCCTAATCTCTTCTCATTTAACTCCTCCACCTTCCTTCCCCCTCTCCCCATCCAGCCTCAGTCGAACAGCACCTCGCGGTCACGACGACAGCTGTTTGCCATTAAAATCTTTTGATTACAAATTTCAATTACAAACAGAACAGTGTTACAATATAGGACTTAGATGTAGTCCTAGGAATACACTTTTTTTTCTAGGTCCCTTGTGCCGATGGCGAGTGGTAATGCGTTGACTCCGTTGACGATCTGACGACGGTTTTTGGTTCTCTGAAGGTCTGAGTTGCTCTGGGTGCTGGAGCTTGTGGAGAGAAAGAAGACGTTGAGTGTCGTATCTGCCTCTCACACTGTACGTAGGTCTCTGTCTGTCGGTAAGTCTCTTTGTGTTTCGTGGATGTCCCTGTGTGTTCGAGATGTCTATGGAAGAAAAAAATAATCCCTCTATTTGTAGCTTGCAGGCTGGCTGCTCATGCGCGCATATATAGGATGCACCGATTTGTGGGGATGCCACGTGTGATTACTGATGAGGCACATAGACGATGCACTCTGCTTGAGGAGTTGAACCCTTCCTGTTGCCTTTATAGGCTACGGCTGAGCTGACACGTAGCAATGGAGAGGATCTTTCAGTTGCTGAATCTTAGCAATTAGCACCCCTTCATAGGCTGAATCGAGTCAAAGGACACGTGTCGTAGGTCCATGGCTCAAGATCTCGGATTTGGTAGAGAGTGATCTGATAGGATACGCCTGGGATTGGGCGCATGTGGAGACTTTGGCTTGTAACCTTTAGGAGTCGAACCAGTCAGGCGCACGACTTTTGAGCGCATGTGGGGCTTCAGTAGTGACTGACTATGTCTTTATATCAGAGAAAAGTCTGA
>JANAVB010040796.1:42500-52500 GCA_029216955.1 Iris pallida | reverse complement strand
TCAAGCGTCCCTGATATACATGCATCTCAACCGAGCTCGCGAGTGGTGCCACCATAACTCCTATCGCTTTGCGCCGGGACGTCTGTCACGCCCCGCTCCCGTAGGAGCGATCGTCCTCGCTAAGGCGTGATGCCGCACGAGCCTAGATTGCGCTCGTGCAAGGCGGGTTCCATAACGGCCGATTACAGCGGCTGCGACGGGGTCGTCGCACAGAAGTCCCGTGCAGAGACATTGATTTATAGCAGCGGAATAAGAACCAAACACAAGTTATTCAAAAGAAGCTCTTTATTGATATTGAAACAACGGTTACATCTGGGGCACAAGGCCAAGATTACAATTCTCTCAAGCTCACATTACAAGTCACTCAGCTCTCTCTCTCTCTCAATTACAAGTCTTGATCCAGCGGAAGCTTCGGAAGGCGATGTCCATACATTATGTCCCGTATAAGTCTTCACTCTATGCGGCCGCACGCTTCGAATCGCCAAGGAACTCCGTGCCTCGACGCATCCAAGCGAACTCCGCGCCACGAGCTTCTACCTGTGCCTGCACATGAAACACTGTGTGGGTGTCAGTACCACTGTACTGGTGGAGTGAGCTCCTCGCCCACCCATACAAAACCTACACGTTCATTTTCTTTGTGCAGCTTAAATCCCTTTTTGATTGTCTTTCTAGTCTTGCCTTAGGTTCAGTTTTAGGACCGGCGCCTTGGCGCAACTTGTGTGTCAAAACCATCACGTGCTTGCAATGTCAACGTTACTCATACTTTGCCTCTAGACCACTTCTCGTGCCACAACGTTAACCTATCAGGTCGTGCTTGCCTTTCGGCCAGAATCAGAGACGCAACTACGCGGTAGTACCCAATTTCCTTATGACCGTGCTATAACTCCTTTGTGCCGTGCCTCGCAACTCAGTGCGACTCAACCATATCGCCGCCTCGCGGCTCGTGCCATTTGATCACTAACCGACTTTGCCTTGCGGCGGTTTCCTTGACTTAAACTCAAACAACTCATGCAACTTATATGCCGACACTCAAGACTCAATACCACATCTCGTGCCGAAACACGTTGCCTATGTTGTAGCCATTCTTAAGCCCAAACATGTGTACTCTAACTTGTATACACCTTCGACAACTCAACTCAATCCAAAGGCATACCCGCGGATCTGCCGCTATGCCGACTCATCTATATGATTTGGTCACTGACTCCCCGAGCCATAGTGGACTCCTTTTTGCTGAGTATAGGATGGACCTTCTTTGGGTAGCTAGCCCTATTCCGCGTCCACCGAATACTTTGCCCCAGGCTCAGCTTATTTGGCTCCCAGAGCCTTTATGTTTCCTTAGGCCGAAATCGGTCCCGTGGCGCCACAGGTTGCCGATTCGGGGAAACTCTACCTTGTCGACAAGTTGTCCATGACCATGCAAGACCGACTCAAACTGACGTCTCACATAGTCATTCACTTCTGGTGTTACCATCTCTTTTAGTGCCATTTCTCACATCTGAGATCTTGCCTCGACGACCCGTAGTCGCGAGCATTGTTCTTTCTTGTCTCAACGACCCAGTCGTGAGCATTTCTTTCTTTCTTCCTTTCTTTTAACTCAAGACAACAACTTATTTAGACACTTTCCAAAACTCAACTAATCGATCGTGGCCCGTGCCTTTAAAAACTCTAGGATCGTGCAAACATGCCTCAACTCGATTTCCGCTCTACGCGGCGCTATCGCCCAAGCCATACTTTATATGACGGGCCGTGGGAATCGTGGGACTATTTAAGTTGACAACCGCAGAATAAGCGGGACAGCACTTGGAACGACTTAGGTCGACCGGCATAACTTTGCCTAACTTACTCAAGCCTACACTTATCGAGCAAAGGCTGCGTCGAGCCTTGCCTCGATGGAACTTGTCGTGCACCGTTCCACATTGAACAACCAAGTCATTTGGGTACATAGACTTGCGCCAGCAGTCGTGCGACGCAATTTAACTCTTGGGCAAGCCAAGGCTATGCCAAGCCCTGGACGATGGGACCGTGCATGCTTTAACAAGCATTTATGCGGGCGACGCCTATGACTTAGGCCATTTCTTAGTTTTGTGTCGAAGACCAACTTCCCTTCTCCCAAGCCACGGGACGAAGGACCGAGTGTCATTTTCAAAGCACGCCGTGCACCAACTCTAAGCCGACCGTGGGACGTTTTCCATGTTCTAACTCATTTTGACCCATCGGGATTATTCCCTTAGCTATGTGGATTCATCTCTTTTATTATTAAGCCTACTTGTGCAAGTTGAAAACACGATTTATTATGTGAAGGCAAAGATGAGGCAAGTTCACCGAAACTACCCCACCTGAGCGATGTCTTCAAACGGCAGTTGCAAGGCCAAGTCCGAACGCCGTTGGCATTTCGATTCCTCCGATTGACTGAGCGGGACGGGGCACTACAACATACACCACTCAGAACAAGTCTCGTCCTCGAGACTTACTGAGTACTTACTTATTGACTTATCACTTTACTCAACATTC
This sequence comes from Iris pallida, assembly GCA_029216955.1. NCBI lineage: Eukaryota > Viridiplantae > Streptophyta > Magnoliopsida > Asparagales > Iridaceae > Iris > Iris pallida. The sequence continues at coordinate 49,989 of JANAVB010040796.1, read as the reverse complement.
AAGAACTCTCACATACGCTACGCCTATGCGTTTCCTCAATACGAGCCACGCTCGCGCTACCCTCAATCTTTTCTTCGAATCCCTATTTCAAAATCCTCAACACTTTTCCATTCCTCAAGTCTCACTTGATTCAACGTATCACTTGGTTGGATCGTGCACATATTCCAGGCGTCCCCAAAATACATGCATTTCAGCCAAGCCTTGTGATAGCGAATCCGACATCACCACTCGAGTCGGATCGTGCACGTATTCAAGCGTCCCTGATATACATGCATCTCAACCGAACTCGCGAGTGGTGCCACCATAACTTCTATCGCTTTGCGCCGGGACGTCCGCCTATTCGCTAGGCTATGTCTTTTGGCTAAAGTCATTCGTCAGTATTGGAATCATAGTTCCCAAACAACAATATCAACACTGACCCCATCCTAAGGTCAAACCAAGTTGATAGTACGGGTTTTTCTACCCAAGCTCGTATCACTCCGATTTCTAAACATCGAGCATCGATTTCCTACGCACATCCCAACATTCGTCGTACGGGGTCCGAGTCATTCGGTAAAGCCATCCTACAACAACTCACGTTCGACCAAATTCTCCGACGTATCAGTATCGCTCGTTCAAACCATTTCGTATAGTCTATCTCTTCGAACACGTTCGACATAATCTGCCTTTACAAATCCTTCCAAGTCAAGCACGTTACTACGTAATTCGCCGCTAAACTATAATCCACATTTTACATTTCCGAAGTCGTCTATTCCAATTCACGAAACCGATCACAAGGTCGTCTAGCTTAACAATGTGTTGCGCCCCGATCTCACGCGAGTCAGATTAACCGCGGTGGGCATGAATCACCATGCACGCTCCCGCGAGATAGTCATTCTCATCGGGACGTAACTCTTGTTTTGTGTCTAGACTAATTCATTCTCGATGCGCGGATTGGACCTACTCAATCCTCAAGTTCATTTCTTTCATCGATCACAAGTCAAAACATCCTCGAATCTTCATTCGCATCAAACCGACAAGTCGAGACAATCAAAGTTGCCGCGTCCTGATTTTTCAAGTTCGATCATTCCCGTGACATGAATCACCATGTCAGCGCTCACGCGGAACGATCGCCCCAAATCCGACGCAACGCATGTGCGAGGCTAGAGTTGCGCTCGCGCAAGACAAGATCGTCGACGTTGTGGCCATCCGCATAACCATCAAGACACGATCACCTTCATCCAACATTCATCTCAATCAAAATCCAAAACATAGCATCCAATCGAACAATAACACTTGCACGATCGTCTTTCGCTGAGTTAGAGTACCCCCGAGTTATCGCATAGCGATCTTTGATACGCCTCAATACCATCGACGATATGCGTAACCTAACGATCTTCCTTTGCAACCAAATTCTGAGTCGTGCGAATGGTGCTATCGTCCGACTGGATAATTTCCTCGACATTCATAACACCAATTCTGATTATTTTCCCTCGAATCATTTACAATATCAATTTCCTCCAACCAATTTCACGTATTCTTCATCCGTCCATCTTAAGTCATCGACCAACTTATTTTCCTCAATTCGCATCGTCCGACATCCTTGAGCCTATCGCATACACCACTCAGGAATGAAGTCATTCAACCAATCCTCAACTTATTATTATTTGATTCAAAATCGACTTCTTCGAATCCCGTTCGAACCATTCCTCAAAACCCAAGCACGCTTATCTATATCGCAGCGACGATATCGTCGCTCGATAGCACCCCTATCGATACTCATCTTACTTTACTCAATCGAGTTCAACTCATTCTAGCTCGACGCTATTCAATTCCCGCACTCGACTTTTCTAAGGTCGACGCAACTTTGGTGTATATGCCCAGCCCGACTTAGCCAACCGTGCTTACGCAAACCATCTTTTGTTTCTTATCCAAGAACTGTTCTCCTATGTTTTGCAAAATAGTTAGACTTATTGTATGGACATCCCGTAGAACAATTGAGAGAGAGCGCACCAACGATATCAACTTGCGGAAGCAACAGAGTTTGCGGAAACAACGAGTTAAAGAATTCAATCGGTTATCCAAGGACGTAAAGCCGTGCTCTGATACCACTATGTCACGCCCCGCTCCCGTAGGAGCGATCGTCCTCGCTAAGGCGTGATGCCGCACGAGCCTAGATTGCGCTCGTGCAAGGCGGGTTCCATAACGGCCGATTACAGCGGCTGCGACGGGGTCGTCGCACAGAAGTCCCGTGCAGAGACATTGATTTATAGCAGCGGAATAAGAACCAAACACAAGTTATTCAAAAGAAGCTCTTTATTGATATTGAAACAACGGTTACATCTGGGGCACAAGGCCAAGATTACAATTCTCTCAAGCTCACATTACAAGTCACTCAGCTCTCTCTCTCTCTCAATTACAAGTCTTGATCCAGCGGAAGCTTCGGAAGGCGATGTCCATACATTATGTCCCGTATAAGTCTTCACTCTATGCGGCCGCACGCTTCGAATCGCCAAGGAACTCCGTGCCTCGACGCATCCAAGCGAACTCCGCGCCACGAGCTTCTACCTGTGCCTGCACATGAAACACTGTGTGGGTGTCAGTACCACTGTACTGGTGGAGTGAGCTCCTCGCCCACCCATACAAAACCTACACGTTCATTTTCTTTGTGCAGCTTAAATCCCTTTTTGATTGTCTTTCTAGTCTTGCCTTAGGTTCAGTTTTAGGACCGGCGCCTTGGCGCAACTTGTGTGTCAAAACCATCACGTGCTTGCAATGTCAACGTTACTCATACTTTGCCTCTAGACCACTTCTCGTGCCACAACGTTAACCTATCAGGTCGTGCTTGCCTTTCGGCCAGAATCAGAGACGCAACTACGCGGTAGTACCCAATTTCCTTATGACCGTGCTATAACTCCTTTGTGCCGTGCCTCGCAACTCAGTGCGACTCAACCATATCGCCGCCTCGCGGCTCGTGCCATTTGATCACTAACCGACTTTGCCTTGCGGCGGTTTCCTTGACTTAAACTCAAACAACTCATGCAACTTATATGCCGACACTCAAGACTCAATACCACATCTCGTGCCGAAACACGTTGCCTATGTTGTAGCCATTCTTAAGCCCAAACATGTGTACTCTAACTTGTATACACCTTCGACAACTCAACTCAATCCAAAGGCATACCCGCGGATCTGCCGCTATGCCGACTCATCTATATGATTTGGTCACTGACTCCCCGAGCCATAGTGGACTCCTTTTTGCTGAGTATAGGATGGACCTTCTTTGGGTAGCTAGCCCTATTCCGCGTCCACCGAATACTTTGCCCCAGGCTCAGCTTATTTGGCTCCCAGAGCCTTTATGTTTCCTTAGGCCGAAATCGGTCCCGTGGCGCCACAGGTTGCCGATTCGGGGAAACTCTACCTTGTCGACAAGTTGTCCATGACCATGCAAGACCGACTCAAACTGACGTCTCACATAGTCATTCACTTCTGGTGTTACCATCTCTTTTAGTGCCATTTCTCACATCTGAGATCTTGCCTCGACGACCCGTAGTCGCGAGCATTGTTCTTTCTTGTCTCAACGACCCAGTCGTGAGCATTTCTTTCTTTCTTCCTTTCTTTTAACTCAAGACAACAACTTATTTAGACACTTTCCAAAACTCAACTAATCGATCGTGGCCCGTGCCTTTAAAAACTCTAGGATCGTGCAAACATGCCTCAACTCGATTTCCGCTCTACGCGGCGCTATCGCCCAAGCCATACTTTATATGACGGGCCGTGGGAATCGTGGGACTATTTAAGTTGACAACCGCAGAATAAGCGGGACAGCACTTGGAACGACTTAGGTCGACCGGCATAACTTTGCCTAACTTACTCAAGCCTACACTTATCGAGCAAAGGCTGCGTCGAGCCTTGCCTCGATGGAACTTGTCGTGCACCGTTCCACATTGAACAACCAAGTCATTTGGGTACATAGACTTGCGCCAGCAGTCGTGCGACGCAATTTAACTCTTGGGCAAGCCAAGGCTATGCCAAGCCCTGGACGATGGGACCGTGCATGCTTTAACAAGCATTTATGCGGGCGACGCCTATGACTTAGGCCATTTCTTAGTTTTGTGTCGAAGACCAACTTCCCTTCTCCCAAGCCACGGGACGAAGGACCGAGTGTCATTTTCAAAGCACGCCGTGCACCAACTCTAAGCCGACCGTGGGACGTTTTCCATGTTCTAACTCATTTTGACCCATCGGGATTATTCCCTTAGCTATGTGGATTCATCTCTTTTATTATTAAGCCTACTTGTGCAAGTTGAAAACACGATTTATTATGTGAAGGCAAAGATGAGGCAAGTTCACCGAAACTACCCCACCTGAGCGATGTCTTCAAACGGCAGTTGCAAGGCCAAGTCCGAACGCCGTTGGCATTTCGATTCCTCCGATTGACTGAGCGGGACGGGGCACTACAACGTCTGCCTAATCGTTAGGCTATATCTTTTGGCTAAAGTCATTCGTCAGTATTGGAATCATAGTTCCCAAACAACAATATCAACACTGACCCCCATCCTAAGGTCAAACCAAGTTGATAGTACGGGAATTTCTACCCAAGCTCGCATCACTCCGATTTCTAAACATCGAGCATCGATTTCCTACGCACATCCCAATATTTCATCGTACGGGGTCCGAGTCCTTTAGCAAAGCCATCCTACGATAATTCACATTCAACCAATACTCAACAAGAACGTATCACTCGTTCATCAAGCCATTTCACATAGTCTATCTCTTATCTCTTCGAACACGTTCGACATAATCCACCGCTAAACAACAATTCACATTTCATATTCCCTAAGTCATCTATTCCAATTCACGAAACCGATCACAAGGTCGTCTAGCTTAACCACGTGTTGCGCCCCGATCTCACGCGAGTCAGATTATCCGCGGTGGGCATGAATCACCATGCACGCTCCCGCGAGATAGTCATTCTCATCGGGACGTAACTCTTGTTTTGGTGTCTAGACTAATTCATTCTCGATGCGCGGATTGGACCTACTCAATCCTCAAGTTCATTTCATTCATCGATCACAAGTTAAAACATCCTCGAATCTTCCTTCGCATCAAACCGACAAGTCAAGACAATCAAAGTTGCCGCGTCCTGATTTTTCGAGTTCGATCATTCCCGCGACATGAATCACCATGTCAGCGCTCACGCGGAACGATCGCCCCAAATCCGACGCAACGCATGTGCGAGGCTAGAGTTGCGCTCGCGCAAGACAAGAATGTCGACGTTGTGATTATCCGCGTAACCATCAAGACACTATCATTTTCATCCAACATCCATCTCAATCAAAATCCTAAGTATTGCATCCAACCGAACCATAACACTTGCACGGTCGTCCTTCGCCGAGTCAGAGTACCCCCGAGTTATCGCATATCGATCTTCGATACGCCTCAATACCATCGACGATATACGTAACCTGACGATCTTCCTTTGCAGCCAATTTCGAGTCGTGCGAATGATGTTATTGTCCAACTGGATAGTCTCCTCGACATTCATAACACCAATTCCGATTATTTTCCCTCGAATCATTTACGATATCAATTTCCTCCAACCAATTTCACGTATTCATCATCCATCCATCCTAAGTCATCGACCAACTTATTTTCCTCAATTCGCATCGTTCGACATCCCTGAGCCTATCGCATACACCACTCAGGAATGAAGTCATTCAACCAATCCTCAACTTATCATTTGATTCAAAATCGACTTCTTCGAATCCCGTTCGAACCATTCCTAAAACCCAAGCACGCTTATCTATATCGTATCGACGATATCGTCGCTCGATAGCACCCCTATCGATACTCATCTTACTTTACTCAATCGAGTTCAACTCATTCTAGCTCGATGCTATTCAATTCCCGCACTCGACTTTTCTAAGGTCGACGCAACTTTGGTGTATATGCCCAGCCCGACTTAGCCAACCGTGCTTACGTAAACCATCTCTTTGTTTTCTTATCAAAAATTGTTTACCTACGTTTTGTAAAATAGTTAGACTTATTGTATGGACATCCCGTGGGACAATTGAGAGAGAGCACACCAACGATTTCAACTTTGCGGAAGCAACGATTCAGAGTTTACGGAAACAACGGAGTTAAAGAATTCAATCGGTTATCCAAGGACGTAAAGCCGTGCTCTGATACCACTATGTCACGCCCCGCTCCCGTAGGAGCGATCGTCCTCGCTAAGGCGTGATGCCGCACGAGCCTAGATTGCGCTCGTGCAAGGCGGGTTCCATAACGGCCGATTTCAGCGGCTACGACGGGGTCGTCGCACAGAAGTCCCGTGCAGAGACATTGAATATATTGCAGCAGAATTTAAAGAACACATGAACACAAGTATTTCAATGAAAGCTCTTTTATTGATATTGAATTCAAGGATTACATTGTGGGCGCAAGGCCAATTACAAGTCTCTCAAGTCTCACTTTTCTCTCATTTTACAAGTCACTCTGCTCTCTCTCATCTCTCGATACAATACTTGATTCCAGCGGAAGCTTCGGAAGGCGATGTCCATACATTATGTCCCGTATAAGTCTTTAGTCCATGCGGCCGCACGCTTCGAATCGCCAAGGAACTCCATGCCTCGACGCATCCAAGCGAGCTCCGCGCCATGAGCTTCTACCTGTGCCTGCACATGTAAACTATGTGGGTGTCAGTACCACTGTACTGGTGGAATGAGCTTCTCGTCCACCCATACAAAACCTACACGTTCATTTACTTTGTGCAGTTTAAATCCCATTTCGATTGTCTTTCTACTCTTGCCTTAGGTTCAGTTTTAGGACCGGCGCCTTGGCGCAACTTGTGTGTCAAAACCATCCCGTGCTTGCAATGTCAACATTACTCATACTTTGCCTCTAGACCACTTCTCGTGCCACAACGTTAACCTATCATGTCGTGCTTGCCTTTCGGCCAGAATCAGAGACGCAACTACGCGGTAGTACCCAATTTCCTTACGATCGTGCTATAACTCCTTTGTGCCGTGCCTCGCAACTCGGTGCGACTCAACCATATCGCCGCCTCGCGGCTCGTGCCATTTGATCACCAACCGACTTTGCCTTGCGGCAGTTTCCTTGACTTAAACTCAAACAACTCAACCAACTTATGCAACTATATGCCGACAACTCAAGACTCAATGCCACATCTCGTGCCGAAGCACGTCGCCTATGTTGTAGCCATTCTTTAAGTCCAACACTTGTATTCTAGCTTGTATACACCTTCGACAACTCAACTCAATCCAAAGGCATACCCGCGGATCTGCCGCTATGCCGACTCATCTATATGATTTGGTCACTGACTCCCAGAGCCATAGTGGACTCCTTTTTGCTGAGTATAGGATGGACCTTCTTTGGGTAGCTAGCCCTATTCTGCGTCCACCGAATACATTGCCCCAGGCGCAGCTTGGCTCCCAGAGCCTTTATGTTTCCTTAGGCCGCAATCGGTCCCGTGGCGCCACAGGTTGCC
>JANAVB010040795.1:5000-54011 GCA_029216955.1 Iris pallida | reverse complement strand
AAAATTATCTATTTATCTAACCCAAATAATTTAACTACGGATAATAATAAATTTTATATTGATTTTCAAAAAAATAGATATCAAATTCTGCCAAGATGGACGCTAGTTTGTCTAGATGAATCTTGGCATCAATTTGTCTAGCAAAATTCTGGCGCCAAAATTCCTCACTCTACTGGCTGAACCTCTCTTCGTCTTCCTAAATTTCTGACTTGTTTTCTTACCGCTAATTCCTTCAAAATATATTATTTACAAAATAATTGTTGTTATTTTATTATAGAGGGAACTATCTATTTAATGGATGTGATGTTACAAATTGCTTTCAGGCCTAACTACTTCTATATCCTAGGAAAATCCATTCCTTTGTTATGTTTTCAAACCCCAAATCCCTACCGGACATTTGAGACTACCAAAGAAAATATCTAATTAATTTATTGAGCCATAGCGTGAGTTTAACTATCAAATGTCAAAATTATCCTTGTATGATTTTATTTTTCCATTTTAGCATCAATTTGCCAAGTCAAGCGGAGTTGCCACAGAGTTAGTTGAGTTACAGCTGAGTCAGATCAATTAAACCAACTTTCTTCTCATGGGGGTGTAGTTATCTTGAAGCATAATGACTTTCTTGTTCTGCTCCAGAACACAACCTAACCCCTTCTTGAGGTATCACTATATATGTAAAACCTCTAGTCCATGGTAAAGCTAGAAGATGGTATGGTCAATCTCTTCTTAATTCATCAAATGCAGGCTGGAACTCCTCAGTCCAAACAAACTCCACATCCTTTCGCGTAAGCTTAGTCATTTGCTCTGCGATCCGGGAGAAGTCCTTCACAAACTTCCTGTAGATCTAGTTAATCCCAAGAAACTCCGAATTTCTACTACTGAGACTCCTCCAAGACTCAAAGACAGCAATCTTCTTCGAGTCTACTGAATACCCTCACCAGTTATCTCATGTCTGAGAAACTCCACTTTGTCCAAGAAAAACTCACATTTTGAGAGTTTCTATAAAGTTGTTCCTTCCGGAGTCTCTAACACTATCCTCAAATGCTCTTCATGCTCCTCTGGGGTCTTCGAGTATAGAGAATGTCGTCATGAACACCACTATGAACTTGTCTAGGTATTGATGTAACCTTATTCATCAAGTTTATAAAAACTGTCAGTGCATGGTCAACTCAAATGTCATCACTAAGAATTCGTACTATCTATCTCTTGTCGGAAAAGCAGAGCCCGAGTACAATCTTTCATAAGCATTTGTGGAAAACAGTGTAATGCTATATTGACGACATCGCAGTCAAGAGTCGTTTTAATGATGATTATCTCCATATTGGAAATGGCATTCGAATTGATGCGTCAACACCAACTTAAGATGAATCCGACCAAATCCTTTCTAGGAGTTTCTAGTAGCAGTTGCCCGGGTTCGTGATAATCTCTAAGTATTGGCCCACTGATTAGGTCAAACCTGATTTTAATAAGTGATCTAATCCTGTCTCGATATAAGGGCTACTTGGATGATTGCTAAGAATTGCTACTACTATTGTTCAAGACATGAAGTCATTTGCCATTGAGTCTGTATTTCCATATTTAATGTAATTTTATAAGTTATTGAGTCTAGAAATACGATGTACACCGAGTCGTACTGGCAAATAGGCTACCCCAAAATGTCTACAAAATATCTTTTGTTTTGAAAATGCCCATTTACAAAAAGCTCCTAACTGCTTGACTTTTCAAAAAGTCCAAAATTCAATTTGCAAAACCCTAAAAATTAACTTTGGACACCAAGAATTCGGCCTGAGTTCGGCCCAAATTCGCCTCGAGTTCGGTTGGTGGCCCGTTGGTTTTTAAACTCAGTCTTCCCGCGAGTTACGGATGCAACGGCTATCTGCCGAGATTCTCTCAAAGAATTCTGCCTGAATTTTGCTCGAATTATGTCTTTAGAAAACCTATAAATAGAGAAAAATTTCTACCATTTCAACACCTCTCTCTTCTTTTCTCTCTAAGCCTACTACGGTATTCCAAAGTGTTCTAAGCTTTTCATTTTCAAATCCCAAGACAGTTACAATCCTCTAGTCGGTTTGCCAATGCGGTACGGTCTAGAAGTTTCAGAGTGATTGTAATCAGAGGCTTGATTGAAGAAAGACACTTCACAATTGAAGTTGGTCGAGTACTTCGGATCAAAGCTCGCGTTGTATAAGTTGCAAGAACTTCGCATAAAAACTTGCGACGTTTTTCCATAATGGTTTCAACTGGAAGCTAGAGTTCTTTCGACTGGACTAGTCCTCACAAGAGAGAAACCAGTATACGTCCTTGTGTTTGCGTTTGCTCTCTGCTCTCTAATTTTGCATTTATATATCTATGATATATTTGTGATCTTGCTGCTAATAATTTTTTATAGCTAATTTTTTGCTGCCTACTCTATTCACCCCCTAGAGTATAGAGCTTTACATTTTGTTTCTACAATTGGTATCAAAGCTAGGACTCTATTATTTAGCTTAACATCCTTGGGGCAGATCCTCATTATCATTGTTATACTCTAGTTCTAATTGTTCCTACAATTGGTATCAAAGTCGGTTACATAGGTAAAGCGAGGTAACACTTTATATTCTTATCTATACTGATGTTACTTAGATCACTATATCACACATGGCAACTGTAAAATTCACAAGTGAAGATCAAGCCACAAACAGACCCCCCCCCCCCCCAATATTTGATGGTACAAATTACATATACTGGAACACACGGATGAGATTTTATTTGAAGTCACTAGACTTTAACCTTTGGTCAATTGTTATAAATGGCTACAAAAAGCCCACTATCACCTCTATTCTTACTTCCTCTATTATTAACAAGCCTTATTATAGTTACATGGAGGAAGAGAAGAAGTTAGCTAGCCTTGATGCAAAAGCAATACATACTTTCTATTGTGTTGTAGACATAACCATATTTAATCGTATTTTTACTTGCACTACATCTCATAAAATCTGGAAACTTATTGAAGCTACTCATGAGAACAGGTATGAAAGGAAACTAGCAACTCCAAAGAAGAAAAAAATCCTTGCATGATGGCATCGGGATTTGAGGTGCAACACAACCCCGTATTTTAAGAAGAGCTTGTATGCCACAACAACAGAAGATCAGGCCACATGATGAAAGATTGTTGTACTACTAAAAAAAGAAAATTACTGCGAACGATCAAACAAAGGAAGATCGTTGTCTCACAAGTACGCTACCACGAGCATATGGTGTAAAATGAAGCAAACAATTTCGAAGAAGAAGAAGAGAGACCTCGTCTAGCTACAAATATATGCGCAATGACATTATCTAACGAGGTACAAAATAATCCTTTTTATAGTAAATTTTCTTATGATGAGTTATCTTATGCTTTCAGTGATCTATTGGAAGAACACAAGAAAGTATTAGATAAGTATAAGCAGTCTCAAAAAGGGCTTAAGGCTTATAAGCTTGAGAATGAAAGGTTGTCTTCTTTGTTTAATGAGATTAGAGACACTGCTACTGTTAGTGAGAGCTATCTATGGTTAAGTTGAGTCTGCATGATGCTCAAGAATGCATTAATAAGATGACACAAGAGCATGTAAAACTCAATGAAGCTTATAGTATTGCTACACGGAGAATAGACTCATTAACTGCTATGTATAATGAGGCTTGCACGATCTCTAAAAAGTTGGAGATAAGATTGGGTAAACAAGTTGTTCAACCCAAGACACAATCATACACAAGGCATGTGACACAACCCAAGATTCAAAAAAGATCTAGCACAGTTAATGTTAAACATAACCATGCTTTTTATTACAGTAAACCACGCAAGACACCTCACACCACATCAAGTTCTCATATTGTTGCACCGAGCACTAATGCTTATGCTGCTTGTCATTATTGTGGTATGAATGGACACATTTCTAATCATTGTCATATTAGAAAGATGGTTGATATAAATATGTTTACCTGGGTTCCCAAAGCTAACCAATGTGGATCCAAGTTTACTTGGATACCAAAGTCTTTGCCTAATACTGTAGGTGGAGCATCCTGTGCTAAGCCATAGAACCATGGAACATGTTGGTGATTGCAAAGCTTCAAAGGTCATCTTTCAAGCAATTGCACCAACACAAGTGTGGTTACTAGAACCACTTCGGTAATATGCTAAACGATTCTTCATAAATGGTTAGAACTATAGAATCTTGCATGTCTTTAATAAATTCTCAATATTTCTCACTAGAAGTGCTTATTTTTGTTATGTTATATAAACTAGTATAATACATGTTCTAGCATGCTTAGGATAATGTTCTTGAAATACAGTTGCATGGCTAGTTACTATCTCAAATGTTATGTCACACTAAGTAGCCATTTCTATTTGTCTGATTTTTTTTCTCATGCATATCTTTTGTCGTTATTTATAAAGTATGCATATCATTTTTTATGATCTTGTGTTTATTGGTGCATATTTTTAATATACATCTTTTATATATTGACCTCTATAGTGCACTATGAAAGCTTCTTGAAAAATAGTTTTAGTATCTTAATCGTATGATCATTTCTTGTTCATTTTTTGGGTATTTACTTCTCTTATAGTTAGGTATTCTGGATTTCGATGATGTTTGATAATATTGTATATGTTTCTTTAAATCTAAGTTCTTAAAAGTAGAAATTACTTTGGCTACAAGCCTACAAATAGTCTGTCTGTCACCATGGCTACGGCTAAAGCGAAACGGTACTTAAGCGTCCCCCGGTGGACCTTCGTTAGCTGGGACAGTACCCCTACAGCTAATCCAAAGTAATCAATACTTTATAGACTTAAGATTAATCAAGGTATACCTGCAATTATTATCTAATTCTGGATCCAAGGCACTGAACCCGGTCCCCTAGGTTCCAGAACACATCAGCATATCTAGGCCCTACATTTGATTTATAAATATTTTATATTTTATTGTTACCCATTGATTTTGTAGCACATATAAGGATATATATGTAATTGATACATCTGCTTATAGCTACAAATAATTTAAAGTTTTGTATTATTTGAGATCTTTTGATTCCAGTGGATACTTATATTTTGTAAATCGATCTATAATCTTGGATTGATCTCATTTTAAGAAGATATAATATTTTGATGAATTATTTTCCTCGTTCTGAAAATATTTCTCAGGATTTTAATACTATTAATTTAGATATACCCATGTAAAGGGAAGCAGTTAATTATCTCAAATCAATTATTCCCCTGACATGTCATATATCTAGAATACTATTTATTTGGGCATTTATCTAGTCCTGTTTATTTATTCATCTTTAGGCATTTATTTATTGGATATCTCTTTTACTTGCCTAAAGATGATATTTTTTTAAGTTTGGAACTTTATATGCATTGATCAAAGGGATGGAAGATGCATATCTTGTATATCCCTCATATTTTATGATATTCTATTTTATGCATATAAATTACTTTTTGAACTAGTACACATATTTTAAGGAGAAGCAAATTAATTGTTTCAGTTCATGTATACCCTTAAGATGTAGTATACCTAGTTCGTCATGGACATATATTCTTTTATTTAAAATATCTTATTACATTGGTCATGGTATTATGTTTTATAGTAGATTTATGAGAGAATACGATTCTTCTTGGTTCTCTCATTTTCATAGGTTTAGTTGATTTCTCTATCTTGATAATTATTGAGCTATTATTATTTTCTTTTATACAGCATCTCAAACAGTCACGGTACTTGAACTGTTTGCTGAGTTGATATATTTCAAACTCTTATTAGTATGCATTTATGTATTGTTCTCTCTCTTATTATTTGTATGCATTCTCTCTTTTATTCTATGCGTAGCATTATCTTAGTTTATGCTTTCTTCATAGTATTGTCTGTGAAAAATATGTTATTCTATCTATACTTTCTGTATTTCTTCAACGTTCATTTCTTAAGCATGAATTGCGGGGGAGCTTCTCTCTTTACAATTATTTTGCTAAGTGACAACGGAGGAGAAAAATGATCTAACATCTTTTATTGGATACAGGAATATTTTTAAGAGGAGACAATACAATACAAGTACACAGAACAACAAATACTATCATTTTGATATTTTTGTCAAATCAAGATCAAGATGTTATATCGGTCAAGGTTTGTCAATTATCAAAATGGAGGAGATTGTTGGCCCATTGGTCATGATCAAACCTGATTTTAATAATTGATCTAACCCTGTCTCGATATAAGGGCTACTTGGACGACTACTGAGAACTGCTACTGCTACCGTTCAAGATATGAAGTCGTTTTGCCATTCAGTCTGTATTTCCATAATCAATATAATTTTCACAATTTATTAAGTCTAGGAATACGATGTACACCAAGTCTTACTAGCAAATAGGCTACCCCAAAATGTCTTCAAAATATCATTTGTTTTGAAAATAGCCTATTTACAAAACCCTTCTAACTGCTTGACTTTTCAAAAAGCCCAAAATTCGATTTGTAAAATTCTAAAAATCAACTCTAGACACCAAGAGAATTCGGCCTGAGTTCGGCCCAAATTCGCCTCGAGTTCGGTTGGTAGCTCGTTGGTTTTTAAACTCAGTCTTTCCACAGTTACGGATGCAACGGCTATCTGCCGAGATTCTCTCAAAGAATTCTGTCTGAATTCTGTCTTTGGAAAACCTATAAATAGAGAAGAATTTCTACCATTTCAACACCTATATCTTCTCTTCTCTCTAAGCCTACTACGGTATTCCAAAGTATTCTAAGCTTTTTATTTTCAAATCCCAAGCCAGTTACAATCCTCTAGTCGATTTGCCAGTGCGGTACGGTCTAGAAGTTTTAGAGTGATTGTAATCAGAGGCTTGATTGAAGAAAGACACTTCACAATTGAAGTTGGTCGAGTACTTCGGATCAAAGCTCGCGTTGTAGAAGTTGCAAGAACTTCGCATGAAAACTTGCAGCGTTTTTCCATAGTAGATTTCAACTGGAAGCTAGAGTTCTTCCGACTAGACTAGTCCTCACAAGAGGGAAACCAGTATACATCCTTGTGTTTGCGTTTACACTTTGCTCTCTACTTTTGCATTTACATATCTGTGATATGTTTTGTGACCTTGCTGCTAACAATTTTTTTAGCTAATTTTTTGCTGCCTACTCTATTCACCCCCCCTAGAGTATAGCGGTTTACATTTTGTTCCTACACTAAGGGTATTCATCTTAACCCTGACAAAGTTAAAGCTATTCTTGAAATGCGTCCTCCACGTATCCTTAAGAAGCTTCGTAGACTACAAGGCCAACTGGCATATATCAAGAGATTTATTTTAAATCTCTCGGGACGATACCAACCATTCACTAAACTTATGAAAAAAGTGACGTTTGTTTGGAACGAAGCATGCCATCAAGCATTCGACGATATCAAACAATATCTCATAAGTCGTCCATTTCTGGTGGCCCCGACTATAGAAAAATCTTTCTTATTATATGTTCGAGCAATGGATCATTCCTTAGGTGAAACTAGCCTGTAAGCTCCTCTAGAAGTGAGAAGTGAATCTGATATCCCGGTCAGAGACAATGCTCACAGGTACCCTACAATCGAACATTTTGTCTCACATACATCTTCGCAAGCTTCTCTGTGGACAGTTCCACTTTGAATGGTATAAAGTGGGTCAATTTGGTCAATCTATCAATGATGACCCATATCGCATCCTTTCCTCCAGGAGTATGCAGAAGTCCGAAAATGAAATTCATAGTGATATGTTCCCACTTTTACTCCGAAATTAGTAATGGTTGAAGCAAACCACCTGGTCTCTGCCTTTTTCGCTTTGACCCGCTGACACTAAGCATCTAGAACAAAAGTGTGTCACTTCCTGCTTCATTCCATAACACCATACATGATCTCTCAAGTCCTTGTACATCTTGGTAGCTCCAGGATGTATAAAATACTGAGAGCGATGTGCTTCCTGCATCACTTCTTCTTGCAGATCACACTCGGCACACATAGCCTAGTCATGTGCCTCAAAGAACCATCTTCAGCAATAGAGAAATCATCAAGCAAACCGGCATGTACCTGAGCTCTAAGACTTCTCAAGCCCACATCTTGGTACTGAGCCTCTCTAATTTTGTCCATCATCCCTGACTGAATCTGATGCCCATCATCTGCATCTCGATCCCAGGAATCACAACCTCAATACCCAAGCTCTCTAGGTCTTCTAACAAACGCCGATCTTTGGTTAAGAACATAGCTATGGGATAACGGCTAAGTGCATCCGCTACCACATTGACTTTCCCAGGATGGTACTACAATGAGATATCAAAATCTTTCATCAGCTCTAGCCATCTACGCTGTCTCATATTCAACTCCTTCTAGGTGAAGACATACTTCAGACTTTTGTGGTCTGCAAATATTTTCACCTGTTCACCATAGAGGCTGACTCGATGGTAACTTGGTTTGACTCGGTAAATGATGCTAAATTGTAAAGAAAAAAAAGAACCCTATAAAATGTTAGTTTTAGCATTTTGATAGTTAAACTCTCAACAAATTTAATTAGAGCATCTCCAACCCTATTGTAACTTTGGAAAAAAGTTGTTGCCACATAGGAATGACAAAATTTTATTCAAAAGTTCTTCTCCAATGCAATTGTCAAGTCAATTGTGAAGCTTATGTGGCAAAAATTAAAAAAGACATTGTGAAGTTGATTGTCTTGTTCTAGACAATGCACTTGACAATGTCTTCTCTTCCATGTCATCAATTATGGATAAAAAATATTAGAAAAAAGAAAGAAGATGAGTAGTTGTCTTAAAAGTTGCTTTGGAAGTTGGAAAAAATAATTTGTATTGCCTCCTCAATACTTTTGCATTGGAGAGAGTTTTTCTATCTCATTGTCTTTTGAGATATAATTTTGCCACATAAACAAGACATTGTCTTGTGACTCATGCCACATAGGAGCCACCTAAGACTCACAACACTTAACAAGACAATAGGGTTGGAGATGCTCTTAGTTGTTCTTCTTTGGTACAAACTATATAAAAAAAAAAAAAAAAAAAAAAGCTTAATTTTAGAATAAAAGTATTGTTAGTATTATTTTTCGTTGTTAATCCAAAAGGTAGGCCATATTTCATTTTCGTATCTATAGTGCAGTTCAGTCTAGCCGGGCCTGTGTGTTTCTCGAGCTACAAGAAGAGACTTTCCAGTAAATATTATGGTCTCAAAGGTATAAATCCATTAATACAAGATTTGCATACATGAAACTTTTATACAAGTCAAAAGAACAAAAAAAATTGTTATATGATATTAAAAAACTTTGAAATGTGAACATAGGTCGACTATCCTCTATTTCGTCCAACTCTTACACTAAAATACATGCTAATTTGTATATATATATATATATATATATATATATATATATATATATATATATATATATATATATATATATATTAACAAAAAAAAAAATATATATATATATATATATATATATATATTAACAAACGAACTAAGTCAATTCTCCAGATAAGGCTAACACCAAACATATACAACACCAACAGCTTTTGGCATGCAAACTATGAAATATAAGATTATTTTGAAAAAAAAACATAGAAAAGTAAATGCTGAGAAAAGTACCAAGGGTTGCAAGCCTCTCTACTATATAGACATTAAAGCAAGAAAGCTTGAAAATGTCGCTCCTCAAATCATTTTTAGCATGCAGTACAGACAACCAAATATGGCGGAAAAAGGAAAAGAAAAAGAAAAAAACAACCTTGTACTCCCATTCCAAAATCATCTGATACAGCCTTGACCTTTTCTACGTCAGCTTCCATAATCATGAAGAGATCAAGAGAGAGTGATAAATCTCAATAATTAATTCAAAGTACAGTTACAGTTACAACAGAACCACCTTACGCTCCCATGTGACAGCCTCCCTCTTCTTTCGACTTTCAACTTCTGTGGCAGCTGCAGTTCTCATCTCATCTCTACATCTCCAGCCGATGTCGTTCTCCCCAACTGATCGCTGCTCTCGTCCTGTTCTCCCATTCTCTGATCGGTACCGTTGTCACCATCGTGAGCCCTAAATCCCAAGTTCAAGTCCAAACTGGTTTCGTTGGCCTCTTCAGTTGGAGCTCCATCCTTATTGAAAGTCTGTATCAGAACACTGTCACATTTCAGTCTCATACAAGAATCAAGAAACCTCAGGGAAACCAATGATTAGATCATTTCAGTAAAGCAATGTAATTTTCTTAGGTCTATAGAAAATAATTACTGTTACCAGTTGAATCTGCTGATCGGCTGAACCATTTTCAAGATGAAACAGAATGAAAAAGATTTAAGGAACACTTTAAATTCTTTATCAAAGTAAGACCTTAATCACAAGGTGTACCTGCATCTATTCAGGCAATTAAGAGTACACGTATTCTTTATTAATAATTCAAACAGAAAGTTACCAACAACATACAAGTATATATTGACAGCATTCACAATTCCCATATCAACAACTCTAGAACCAAGATCTATAAATTAGTATACTTCTCTATTGACTATTGTTTCTATCAATGGTGACATATTTAACCAACATGTTAACCACCATCAAGTTAATACTGTACGGTATTCAAAAATAAGAAACACGGGCATTTATGTGTTGTTTCCTTATAACATCTACTACCACGAGGCAAATTGCAACCAGTTAACACTACTAGTTTCTAAACTTTAATACCATGAACTATACAACTATATGTAGAGTAACAAAAGATTATGTTTATGGGATTTGAATTTAGATTATATCAGTCCCGATTACACTCCTCTACATCTCTCATGCACACGCAAACATCCAGTCGTTGTGGGAATATCCAGCTGGTTCAACGTGATCCAGCCAAGACGTTGACCTGCTACCGACTTGTCGTTGCGGTACTGAATAACATTCACTATTATAATTTTTTTGATTAAGTAAAATTTTCATCTCTTCCTCTTTTCTCTCGTCGCGATGCTGGTATCAGTAGCTGTAATGCTTGCCGTTGCACCTGCAGCAACAGAAGAAAGAGAGAAGGAAAAGGAAAGGAAGGGAGAATAGAATAAGAAAGAGAGAAAACATAATAAGAGAACAGCAACAAAGACTTTCTCCCGGGTCGGATATAATGTTCTTCATTCAACTATGTTAAGGACCATGTCCTTGGGGACACTAACAAGAGTCATGTTCTTTGTTACAGCTTCAATCCAAGTCTGTTTAGGCATATCCCTAGCTGTAGAAGCTACTTGACTGATATCTTACCTCTACAACTCTACTAACACGTGCATCTATTTGTCAATACTGCACATGCCGAAACCAAATGATAAATTTGTTCTTATCCAATCCTCAAGGGGTGTTACCTCCAATTTCACACAAATACACTGGTTTCTTATCCTATCTTTCAATGTCTTACTAGTTGTCTAGAAAGAGAACAGAGAGAAAATTGAAGGATGCATGTGTATACACACACACACACACAAACACCTGTTGCCTGTCCCTGCCACCCAAAAAACATAAGTGGTCACTGGTGACCTAGTTGCTTAGGTGTCTGCTTTTATTATTTCACTGTTTAAAACATTGTCATTGTGTAATAAAAAGTTTATGCAAGAGCCTGTCTGATAATTATTTGAAGGAACCTACTTTTGGAAAACAGGGAAAGCGTGTTGACATTTTGCATACTCGTGTGCAGATTAACCCCGTATACAAAATGAACAAATTTGTTAACCTACTCGGCTATCAACATGATATCAAACACACTATAATGCACATGCACACACATAGACAAGCCTGTAAGTGCATGTGTGCACACATACACAGAGAGAGCAAAAGCATGTAAACATACAAAAATTTATTAAAACAATGATAAAGGTGTTACTATGTATATCTAGACTGATGTTAGAATTCAAAAGCCCGTAGAGAAACATATGCAGACAAACTTTTGATGAAATACGAGGTAGAAAGCCTTCTCATTAACTGTAAATGACCTCAACAAGGTCATGAGAAAGAAGGGAAAGAGAGAAGGAATTACTATGCTGAAAATGGTAAACCTAGGAAAAAATTTATCACACTACTGTCGATGGATCAAACTTACAGTCATAGGCAAAAGCAAAAGGCAGGATATGAAAAAGAAAAAATCATTAGGATGTCACAGATGATCGATTCAGTAGATTTCTCCTTATTGTTGAGAGCCTATTTTTCCTTAACAAATCAGATGGAGCAATGAATAGGAATTGTCAAAAGGTTGCGGAGCAGGTGACATTTTGCACCAACTTTCTCTTTTCATTAGCTACATGAAGCCAAGCAGACCTCTTCTATGAAGGATTGCTGTAAATGGTATCAAATATCTATCAATCAGAAAGGACAGTGATGAAAGGGGATTGCCCTTCCCTGGTAGAGACCAAAAATAAGCAGCCAACCTTTATGTATAATCTTTCATCTTGTCATGTACCAAGCACACCACCTGCATGCCAAAACAGAATACCATCTGCCTTTGCCATGATAATATGGTAAACTAACTATTATTACTGTCGGATAGAAAATTTCAAGGAAAATAAGAGAGGAAAAACTCACTTCTCAAGAAGAATCAAGTAAGACTTTCAAAAGAAAGAAAATCTGGTTGCGCCAAGAAAACTTCCTTGATCACTATTTTCTTCTAAAAGCAACTATACTAGCGCACGAATCCAGTATGATCCATCGAAGCTTAGGGACAATTTGAAACGTTCCTTAAAATGACAAGGTAATTTTCCACTCGCACTTCTCATATAAGATCAACTCTCTAGTTTCTATTTGTATTTATTGGCATCTGTACATGAGTGTGCGAATCTCTTGAGACGAGATGCTATCTCCATTGGGCAATTCATATACCCTACCTTTAATATAAACTTTCAAGTGGAATCTCCACTTGAACATATGTAGAGTCAAAGACACCCAAATCCCCGTCAACTGTCCAATATGACCCACATCTAAGTGTAAAAGGCAATAAACATGCCTATAAGATTTATGGATCATGCTTGATCAACAACTCATAAGTTCCTATTTATATATTTACATTCTAAACATTTCAAAACACATGGCATCAATGTTCAACATGATCCCATATTACAAATAAAGGTATGGTTTAGTTATATCATATATGGGCAGGCAATGTAGAAAAGGTGTTAACTCAATTGAATTTTATCATGCATCCTCATCAAATTCATGCAATTCTTAATGGGGATTACTAAGGGCACTACACTTTGTGATAGGGGATGTCACATGTTACGAGACATCACCCTTAAGTTGTGATTTTGTTAGGGGTCATCACACCACTTGTTAGAGGCAACAACAAAACTCAAACCCAAACTCTTATTCCCTCTTCCTTTTCATCTTCCTCTCACTACTCATCTTCATCTTCCTCTTGCAAACCTAATCAAAGATAACACAATCATATGTGGGATGCCGTAGATTTCTTCCTCTTTCTCTTCATTTCAAAGTATTTTTTCTAGGTTTTTCCAAATAAAATTGAACACACCAATTTGTAGGGTTTTTTCTTTTTATTTTTAGAACACACTAATATATTCGGGACTCATTTTTTTCTAACACCATTATTGGTGGTTTTGAACTCCCATTATAGGGTTCAGAATTTGATACATTCAGGTTGGAGACGATGCAGGAATGCCAAAATTTTGGTAGTCCTCACCTATGTTGTATTGGGTGCTAGGCAAGGCGAGACGACAGTCCACCCGCCTCGCCTAGGCCCCGCTTAGGCGCACGCCCAAGATCTGGTTGCTCTTTTGCAAAAAAAAACTTGCAAATATGTATACAATAAATATGTAGTATAACTAATAAACAATAAGCATTAAGCAAGGCGGAGTTTAACTAATATTTATTGTATACAATAAGTATGTATACAATAAATATATAGTATAACTAATAAGCATTAAGCAAGGCAGAGTTTAAGTAATATTTATTGTATACAATAATTATGTATACAATCAATATGTAGTATAACTAATAAGCAATATGCATTAAGCTAGACACCTCTTTTTTTCTCTGGTCGATCCAAGGCGAACGCCTAGGCGCGCCTAGGCGAGCATCGTCTCACACATGAAAGTTTTTCCCAGGCCGAGGCGAGCCCTTTCCGACCTGCACTCCTAGGCTGCCTAGGCGTCGCATATAACAACATAGGTCCTCACTACAGTCCAAAATCTGAACTTAAATTTATTAGCACTGCCAAATTTTGACAGTCATAACAATATTGAGGAATGTCAAAATTTTGGTGTTTGGGAGTCCTTAATGTTGATAGGACTGCCAAATTTTTTGCAATCCTAATAAATTTAAGTTCAGAATTTGTGATAGCCCCTACCATTTTTAGAAGGGTATTATGGGTATGAAAAATTGAGCATTTTTTTTCACAATTTGGTGATAGCCCCTATCATAATGTGTAGTGCCCTTAGTAACCCCCTTATTAATAAATTCCACCCATTCCCACAACACTAAACTTATAGTAGATAATGCTTACATCTCCTACCAAACAGAGTAAATATCTGGTGTAGATTCCTATAACTATAAAGTGTACAAGTATTCTAAAATATTGTGTTGAGCATTACATATATTTATGGTATTTCACTAGACAAAATTAATAAACCCTCTGTTGTATTAAATAGTGCTAGTGGATGTTAACTTTATAAATGCTTTACAAAATTTCATAAGCAGATTACATAGTTCCAGAATTTTTGGAAGTATTGTATGACCTCGAGTACATCTTTCATTGTGATCAACTGCGTCGTTGCAGAAGCTTCAATTCTCTTAATTGGAACCCAAGTTTCATAGCATTAAACAATTGAAATAGAGAACAGTTGATAACTTGTTTGCCTCTATCATTACCACTTCATTCTAGCCAAAACTAGTCTTATTTAGTCAAAGTAAACATCCTAAAAGATTTGATAATATTTGACCAAAATCATGAATCCTAATCAAATCCTAACTTTCCTAAATATCATCCAGATTTCTAGTACTGACTTCAGCAGCACATTCGACCAACTAAACTTTAGAATCAATCTTTTCTTTGTACTCGTTTGTCCTCATTGACATATTTGAAGCATCATTGACATATTCGAAGCATTGATGGAGGGTGAACAAAACAACAAAGTTCCCGTGAATCCAGGGGCTTCCCAACAGTAGATTGTATGACACTACGACGTATCGTGATCAATCAATAACACGTGATTTCAGACTTCAAGTCTGCCAACTGACACTTGAGGCTAATATTTGTCTTGGAGGACATGGAAGTTCTACATCTTGAAGTTAACTTTTTGAATTATGGTGTTGTTGGAAAACGGACAGGAGCTGGTCACACACACATATATAGGGTTTTTTATTGGGATTATCATTCCTCGACTCTTCGACGTAATGTCTTTGAGATAAATGCAATTCCCTATATGCTATAGTAAATTGTATCATCATCTCTCTTCATCTAGACTCTTATAGTCTAGGGAAACTTGGAGGGTGCTTCTTGATTGCATGAGCTAAGTGTAATTCAAAAGGTAAGTCTACCTACCTGCCAACTAGCCACTTAGATTTTATGGCATGACTCTCTCATGCTCATATCTACCTTGGCTAGAAATTTGACACCAACTTAGACGGTTGGAGTGTTGCAAAAATCGGGATAGTCAGCCGACTAGTCGCTAGTCGGCCACCCCCGACTCGATTTGTTGTCTGGACGGCGAGGAAGTCGGCGGAGCGTCCAGGCGGGGCTAGTCGGCCGACTAGGCGGCCCTAGGCAGCAAGGCGGGCCTAGTCGGCCGATTAATGACGTATGAAAAAAAAAGTGAAAACCCTAAAACTCAAAGAAGTCACAAAAGCTCACAGAAGGTGTAGAAGGAGAGAAAAAAGAAGGAAAAGAAAGTTTCAAAAAAAAGTCAACCTTCTCGCCGGCCTCCAGCTCGCCGCAACCCTTGATCCCGCCGGCCTCCAGCTCGCTGCACCCCCGATCTTGCCGACCTTCTCCAGTCGCCGCTGCCGACTTCACAGGTTTGTCTTCTCCTTGCTTTTTTTCTTCTTCTTGCTGCTGCCGTTGCTTGGTTTTCTTATGGGGTTGTTGTTGTTGTTCGTTTTCTTTTTTTTCTTGTTTTACTTAGTTGTTGTTGCTTCCACCTTTTCTATTTCTTGATGCTGTTGTTGCTACCACTTTCCTACTTTTTCTTTTCTTTTTTTTGGGTAGAGAGTTGCTCTCTTGTCTTTTACTGTTGATGTTGCTCCCACTTTTCCATTTTTTGGGGCAGAGAGCTGCTCTCGTCTTTTATTGTTGCTTTTTTTTCTTTCTTTTGCTTTTGCTGCTGTTTTTTTTTTTCATTTTTTTTTGTTGCTGCTATTAATAATAAAAAACACAAAGTTAGATTTAATAGTGTTATACCAAGCATTTCAAAAAATATATGTACTGGCTATTGCTGCTAGTATATATGCTGGTTTTTTGCAAATTCTTTATTGTTATTGATATAATCCAATTGTTTTATAGAAGATATGACTACTTAAGTTAATATTTTGATGACATATGATATATATTACATAAATATATTTTTATTGCATATATATATATATAAATATATATATATATATATATATATAAATCCAAAACTGACTAATCCGACTAGTCCGATTAATTCCTAGTTCCCGCCAACCGAATAGCGGCCGACTAGCGATTTTTACAACCTTGGACGGTTGACATCAGGTTAACAGTTGGTCATAAAACTTTTGTCAAATCTTACATGGAGCTTTCTTATGCTCCATAAATGACCCTATTCTGATGGAAGAAGGCTTGGTGATGATGATATTGGGTTTTTAATGGTAGAATAGGGTAGCTGATATCTAGTGTAAAATTGTCATGTCTCAGGTTGACAACGCACAATTTTCTATAAGGCTTTGTCATTGTATTATATAGGTTATCTTAGATTATTATCAACCTTCAATCTAATCTAGGGCCTACTATATCGTCTGCCTATTGAGACACTCACTCTTGCACCTATTGCACCATGGCTAAAGATACATACACTAGCTGCTTTATGTTAATGTGCATCTTAGCTGGACCAAGTTACACAATGAAATTTTTATTGTGGTCAATGTACTTGAAAAGCGACAGAGTTAGCTTTGCATAAGGTTTGTTGAGGCTCAACTGTCAAACTGAACCCACTGTTTTGTGGACTAGGAATCCGTCATAAGAATTCATATATCAGTGCCATTCCATATGAGAAAGGAAGGGGAGGAGAAACTACGAGAGATAGAAGGGGAAAGGGAAATAACAAGAGACAAAGGGAGAGGAATGAGCAATTGCAAAGTTGGTGAGACGATGGGAAAGGAGGATGGGGAAGGTTAGAAGTTCATCTCCGTATGTAACCAATTAGATAGAATCAAGTAAAGGGTTAGGATTTAGCAGCTCTGTCACGTTAGCTTCCACCCTAGTGTCTGCCAAAGCAGTACTGCCCTTCATTTTGGATTAGCTCCAGCAAGAACTGAAAGACTCAGCTAAAATTGATAAACCATTCTCGCTGCATTAGTGCCAAACTTACTCTCATGAGACTATAGATGCACAGTTACAAGACCTTTACTCCCTACCTCTTCTATCTAAAAGTAAAGTCAAAGGCAGATTACCACCTCTATGGTAATATACAGCAAGTAAAAGCAAATCATGTTGGGTTTTAGCCTCTTTCCTCTTTAGAACTTTAGTCCCACATCGGCTAGGCCAAAACAAATGTATTTCTATATATTAGCTTTCCTATTTTAGAGATGCACATGTGGTGTGGAGGTGCACATGGGTGTGCCATGTGGGGCTATTTTTCTAATGGAAAAAAGGCTAAATCAACAATAAAAGCATTCATGCTTTTTGCTCTAGGGAAATTCATTTCCATGGGAGCTAAGCCCCGTAGGGGCTTAGCGACTCGGACTCGGACTCATAGGCTCATGAGTCGTAATGTGGCGTTTTGTTGGCGCACTTTGCACTTAGCACGTCAGCATCGTCGCTAGGCGCAAAGTGCGCTTTAGTTGCACTCGTTGCGCGAGCCACTTGTGCTGCCACGTTGCGCGTCACAGTTTGCGCGACCAGGGTGCGTGCCAGGTTGCACCGGTTGCGCACGTTGCGTACGTTGCGCAAGTTGCGCGCGTGGCGCACGTTGCGCGAGTGGCCCAAGGTGGCACAGGTCGCGCAGGTTGCGCAGTGGCGCAGGTTGGCGCAAGTGGCTCAGTGCGCGGAGTGCAAGGAGCACAGGGTGCGCGCAGTTGGCGCAACTTGCAGCAGAACGTGCGTTTGCATGTTCTGGACGGTTGCTACATGTTCGGGATGGTTTTTACCACGTCCCTAACTTTGTGGCAACCGAACAGTTGCTGCAGTGCCTAGATAAGGCATCCTCTCTCTCAAGGCTAGAAATATACAAGTAATAGAAGCCACCACAGAAAGTTTACGAAGTGTTTTTTAACACAAGTAAACAGAGAATTCAGAAGTGTTCTTTAACACAGTTCTGATCTTCCAGTAGCCTGAGAGAGAGAGGAAATGCGCCGCACCAGCGTTGCTTTTGCACGGGAGTTCGTGTCCATCCGAGGAGTCAGAAGAGCAGGAGTGTTCCAAGTTCTCCGACGAACTTGCTGGTTCCTGGAAGCTGTTCGTGTAGGGCGAATAAAGCTTTGAGCAACGGTGATAATTCACCCCAGCAGGAGTTCTTCCATCTTTCGCCAGTCACCTTATTCATTGCTGCCCAGTAATTCTGATTGTATATTCTTTTTAGAAGTACTACGATCGATTGTTGTTGATTACGAAATCTTTTTAGATTCTCGTAATTCAGGATCACCTTCCTTGAAGTGTTGATTTGAAACATTGTCTTTACAATCGTTTCATATTCTCGTTTTTCCATCGAAATATTGTGCCCCGGCACTAACAATCTCAAAGCTTTATTGCTACGATAGAAAACTTTAATGCTTCACTCCTCAATACTGACTTTTGTAAGTTAGAAAAGTTTGATGGAGAGCATTATCAAGTCTGGAAGAGGAAGGTTTATCTCACTCTTCAACTCAGAGACGTTGATCACGTGCTTCTTGAAGAGGAACCTACCGTTCCAGATACTGGGTCTGCTGCCGCAATCACTGCGGCTACTAAATTTCAGGCCAAGTGGAGAAGGGAGAATAGCATTTGCAGGTTGCTTATCCTGAATGCTATGGAGGATTCCCTAGCAGAATCCTATAGTAAGAAACCAATTGCCAGAGACATATGGGAGTCTCTGGAGAAACTGTACGAAGAAGACAAGAACAGGAGCAAGATATTTGTGGTTGAAAAATATCACAAATGGTTCTTTGAGGACGAGAAGTCCATGTTGCCGCAGGTAAAAGAATTTATGAAGCTGCGACAGAAATTGGAAGACGAGGCGATGCCCCTCCCGGACAAGTTTGTTGTTGGAGGGATTATCTCAAAGCTCCCCGCTGGGTGGAGTAAGTTCTATGCAAACATGCATAGGAAGAAGCTTGAGATCAGCCTTGAAGA
This sequence comes from Iris pallida, assembly GCA_029216955.1. Classification (NCBI taxonomy): domain Eukaryota; kingdom Viridiplantae; phylum Streptophyta; class Magnoliopsida; order Asparagales; family Iridaceae; genus Iris; species Iris pallida. The sequence goes on along the minus strand of JANAVB010040795.1, from coordinate 34,539 downwards.
TCTCTTGCAGGAAATCTATGTTGAGGACCAGATGCGGGCTCAACTGAAGGTGGACGCACTGTCTAAGCAATTGGCTAACGCCGATCTGGTTCATACCAAGGAACCAAGGGGAAAACATGTGGCTTCCCACAGCAAGAAGAAGGACCCTAACAATCTGAACGTGAAGGGGACTTCCTTCAAGCGAAAGAAGGCAAAGTCTCAGATGCCTTGTTTCAAGTGTGGCAAGAATGGCCACTTCAAGAATGAATGCAAAGCAAAGACCAAGCAATCAAAGCAAGGAGAGCCTAGTAAAGTATCTATGATCACTGACGTTGTTGCTATGATTGCGCAGGTTGATGCGGTAAGGACTGACTCTGACTGGTGGGTAGACACTGGAGCCTCCTGCCATGTCTGCTCCAGTAAGGAATGGTTCACCAGCTACACACCTACTTCTGAAGTGGTTATAATGGCGAACCAGGCACAAGCTGAAGTGCTCGGGAAGCTGACTTCGGGAAAGTCTCTGATGCTTCAAGGCGTGAAGCACGTACCTGCTATCACCAAGAACCTGATCTCAGGAGACCTACTCTGCAACGCAGGCCTCAGGATGGACATCAATGCTGGCCAGATGGTGATGTCTATCAAGGGAACATATTTCGAGAAAGCTTTTTATACCGAAGGAATGTTCAAAATTCAGCTTGTAAATCAGTCCAAGGTAATTAATGTGATTAATGAAATCACTCCTTCTGCTTATACTCTTGAGTTGTGGCATAATAGGCTAGGACATGTTCATTGTAAACGAATAAACAGAATGTCTAGTCTAGGACTTATCTCCAAGTGTGGGGGTAAGGTAGAGAAATGTGAAGTTTGTGCTCAAACAAAGATCACAAGGAAACCCTTTCCTCGGGTTAATCGAAGTACAGATCTTCTGGAGTTGGTACACTCCGATATCTGTGACTTCAAACAGTTCTCTACAAAGGCCGGAATGAAGTATTTCATAACCTTCATCGATGACTTCTCAAAGTATGCGTTCGTCTACTTGCTAAAGGCTAAAGACGAAGCATTCGAGAAGTTCAAGGAGTTCAGAGCCGAAGTTGAGCGGCAGACTGGACAACAACTCAAAAGAATAAGAAGTGATCGAGGTGGGGAGTACAGGTCTCATGAGTTCGCATCGTTCTGCAAAGAACATGGAATTGTCAATGAGACTACGGCCCCGTACTCTCCTCAATCAAACGGAGTAGCAGAGAGGAAGAACAGAACGTTAACAGAAATGATTAACTCAATGTTGTTGACTGCGGGTCTTCCTAAGTGCTACTGGAGAGAAGCTGCATTGACGCCACTTTTATTCTAAATAGAGTGTGTAGTGCCCCGTCCCGCTCAGTCAATCGGCAGAATCAAATGCCAACGGCGTTCGGACTTAGCCTTGCAACGGCTACTCGAAGACATCGCTCGGTCGAAGCGACCGCTCGCTCAGGTGGAGTAGTTTCGGTGAACTTGCCTCATCTTAGCCTTCACATAATAAATCGCATGTTTTCAACTTGCACAAGTAGGCTTGATAATAAAAGAGACGAATCCATATAGCTAAAGGGAATAATCCCGACGGGTCGAATTGAGTTAGAATATGGAAAGGTCCAACGGTCGGCTTAGAGTTGGTGCACGGCGTGCTTTGAAAATGACACTCGATCCTTCGTCCCGTGGCTTGGGAGAAGGAAAGTTGGTTGAGTCGGCGAAGTTATGAGCATAGCCTAAGTCATAGGCGTCGCCCGCATAAATGCTTCATAAAGCATGCACGGTCCTGTCGTCCAAGGCTTGGCATAGCCTTGGCTTGCCCCATGAGTTAAGTTGCGTTGCACAGCTTGTGCCATAAGTCTTGGCACCCAAATGAACTTGGTCGTTCAAAGTTGAACGCGGGCACGGCACGTTCCATCGAGGCAAGGCTTGACGCGGCCTTTGCTCGTTAAGTTGTAGGCTTGAGTATGTTAGGCAAAGTTATGCCAGTCGACCTAAGTCATTCTAAGTGCGGTCCCGCTCATTCTGCGGTTGTCAAGTCAAATAGTCCCACGATCCCAAGGCGGCAAGGCCCGTCATATAAATTATGACTTGGGCGATAGCGCCGCGTAGAACGGAAGTCGGTTTGAGGCACGATGCACGGACCTAGTGTTAAGGCAGGAACCACGGTTGATTGAATGAGTTTTGGAGGAAGGACTATCGAATAGGCATTGAGTTGAATGAAATGATATGGTAACATGGAAAGAATGCTCGCGACCGTGGGTCGTCGAGGGGTCTCAAATGTTAGAAAGAAAGCTCGCGACCGTGGGTCGTCGAGGGGTCTCAAATGATAGATGGTTTGATATTGGTTTTGAAAGAGATGGTAACATTGGAAGAGGAATGAATGTGTGAGACGTCAGTTTGTGTCGAGTCTTGCATGGTCATTGGGCAACTTGTCGACAAGGAGGAGTTTCCACGCGCGACAACCCTGGGTACCATGGGACCGCGGCGTTCCGGAGGGAAACACGGTATAGCCGTAGCTGGACGAACCGCTCGGGTCATTCGGAAACTTTCAGCGGGGCTAGCTACCTGCGCTGAAAGGGTCGCCGAATGGCAAGGCTATAGTCCAGGATAGCTTGTGATGTTAGTGACCAATTCATATAGATGTCGGCAAATAGCGGCTAACCGCGTGTATGCCTTTGGATTGAGTTGAGTTGAAGGTGTGTACAGTTAGAACACAAAGCTTGGGCCTAAGATTGGGTTTCAACATAGGCGTCGTGCTTCGGCACGAGATGTGGCATCAAGTCTTGAGTTGTCGGCATATAAGTTGTTTAAGCTGGTTGAGTTGTTTGAGTTTAAGTCGGAAAACCGCCGTAAGGCAAAGTTGGTTGAGTGACACTAAGATTCACGAGTCTTGATTGGGTCGGTTGGTGATCAAAGTAGCGAGGGCCGCGAAGCGGCGATATGGTTAAGTCTTCGTGAGTTGCGAGGCATGGTCTCAATATGGATTTCGTAGCACGGTCACATGAAAAAGGAGTCTATCGTGTAGCTGCGTCTCTGATTTTGGCCGTAAGGCAAACACGACTTGATAAGTTAACGTTGTTGGCACGAGAAGTGGTCTAGGGATAAAGTATGAGTTAACGTTGACATTGCAAGCACGGGATGGTTCTGATACACAAGTTGCGCTAAGGCGCCGGTCCCAAAACTGATCCTAAGGCAAGACTAGAAAGACAATCATAAAGGGGACTAAGTTGCACAAAAGTAAATCAAACGTGTCGGGTTTGTATGGGTGGGCGAGGAGCTCATTCCACCAGTACAGTTGAGTACTGACACCCACATAGTTTCCATGTGCAGGCACAGGTAGAAGCTCGTGGCGCGGAGCTCGCTTGGATGCGTCGAGGCATGGAGTTCCTTGGCGATTCGAAGCGTGCGGCCGTATGGAGTAAAGACTTATACAGGACATAATGTATGGACGTCGCCTTCCGAAGCATCCGCTGGCTCAAGACTTGTAACTGAGAGATGAGAGAGAGCTGAGTGACTTGTAAATGTGAGATGAGTGAGCTTGAGTGATTGTAATATTGGCCTTGCGCCCCATTGTAACCTTTGTTTCAATATCAATAAAAGAGTTTCTTCTGAATGACTTGTTTTCATGTGTTCTTGTTCTTAAATTTCCGCTGCATATTCAATGTATCTGCTGGGGACTTCTGTGCGACGACCCCGTCGCCGCCGATGTAATCGGCCATTATGGAACTGCCTTGCACGAGCGCAATCTAGGCTCGTGCGGCATCACGCCTTAGCGAGGACGATCGCTCCTACGGGAGCGGGGCGTGACATAATGGTATCTGAGCACGGCTTTACGTCCTTGGACTATCGATTGAATTCTTTAACTCGTTGTTTCCGCAAACTCTGTTGCTTCCGCAAGTTGATATCGTTGGTGCGCTCTCTCTCAATTGTCCCACGGGATGTCCATACAATAAGTCTAACTATTTCGCAAAACATAGAAGAACAGTTTTTGACAACAAAACAAAAAGATGGTTTGCGTAAGCACGGTTGGCTAAGTCGGGCTGGGCATATACACCAAAGTTGCGTCGACATTAGAAAAGTCGAGTGCGGGATTCAAATTGTGTCGGGCAAGAATGAGTTGAACTCGATTGAGTAAAGTGAGATGACTATCGATAGGGGTGTTATCGAACGACGATATCGTCGATGCGATATAGATGAGCGTGCTTGGAATTAAAGGAATGGTTCGAACGGGATTTGAAGAAGTGGATTTTGAATCGAATGATAAGTTGAGGATTTGTTGAATGACTTCATCCCTGAGTGGTGTATACGATAGCCTCAGGGATATCGATCGATTGATTAAGGAAATTGATGTTCTGAATGATTCGAGGGATAATGATCGAACTTGAATTGAATGTCGAGGAGATTATCCAGTCGGACGATAGCATCATTCGCACGACTCGAAATTTGGTTGCAAAGGAAGATCGTCAGGTTACGCATATCGTCGATGGTATTGAGGCGTATCAAAGATCGATATGTGATAACTCGGGGGTACTCTGACTCGGCGAAAGACGATCGTGCAAGTGTTATTGTTCGGTTGGATGCAATACTAGAATTTTGATTGAGATGAATGTCGGATAAAAATGAAAGTGTCTTGATGGTTACGCGGATAACCACAGCGTCGACATTCTTGTCTTGCGCGAGCGCAACTCTAGCCTCGCACATGCGTTGCGTCGGATTTGGGACAATCGTTCCGCGTGAGCGCTGACATGGTGATTCATGTCGCGGGAATGATCGAACTCGGAAAATCAGGACGCGGCAACTTTGATTGTCCCGACTTGTTGGTTTGATGCGAAGGTGAACTCGAGGATTTATAGGACTTGCGATTGATGATTGAATAGACTTGAGGATTGAGTAGGTCCAATCCGTACATCGAGAATGAATTAGTCTAGACGCAAAACAAGAGTTACGTCCCGATGAGGATAATTATCCCGCGGGAGCGTGCATGGTGATTCATGCCCACCGTGGATAATCTGACTCGCGTGAGATCGGGGCGCAACGTATTGTTAAGTCAGATGACCTCGTGATCGAATACGTGAATTGGGATGAATGACTTAGGGAATATGAAACGTGAATTATGGTTTAGCGATGGATTGTGTCGTAGCGTGCTTGACTTGGACGGGATAATAGGAAGATTATGTCGAGCGTGTTCGAAGATATTGACTATGCGAAATGGCTTTGCTGATTAACTCGGACCCCGTACGACGAAATGTTGGGATGTGTGTAGGCAATCTATGCTCGAAGTTTAGAAATCGGAGTGATGCGAGCTTGGGTAGAAAACTCCGTACTATCAACTTGGTTTGACCTTAGGATGGGGTCAGTGTTGATATCGTTGTTTGGGAACTATGATTCCAATACTGACGGAAAGACATAGCCTAGCAGTTAGGCAGACGTTCGACTGTGAAGTGGTAGGATTTGTGGAGGCACCACTCGCGAGTATCGGCTGACATGCAGGTATATCAGGGACGCTTGAATGCGTGCACGATCCGACTCGAGTGGTGATGGCGGGATTCGCTATCACGAGGCTTGGTTGAAATGCATGTATTTTGGGGACGCCTAAGAATATGTGTACGATCCAAACTAAGTGATACGCTGAATCAAGTGAGACTTGAGGAATGAAAAAGTGTCGAAGATTTTGAAATTGTATTGATGGAAAGATCGAGGGTAGCACGAGCGTGGCTCGGATGGGGAAAACGCATAGGCGTAGTGTGTGCGAGAGTCTTGAATGTTGAGTAAAAGTGATAAGTCGATAAGTGTACTCAGTTAGTTTCGAGGACGAAACTTTTTCTGAGTGGTGTATGATGTAGTGCCCCGTCCCGCTCAGTCAATCGGCATAATCAAATGCCAACGGCGTTCGGACTTAGCCTTGCAACGGCTACTCGAAGACATCGCTCGGTCGAAGCGACCGCTCGTTCAGGTGGGATAGTTTCGGTGAACTTGCCTCATCTTAGCCTTCACATAATAAATCGCATGTTTTCAACTTGCACAAGTAGGCTTGATAATAAAAGAGACGAATCCATATAGCTAAAGGAAATAATTCCGACGGGTCGAATTGAGTTAGAATATGGAAATGTCCAACGGTCGGCTTAGAGTTGGTGCACGGCGTGCTTTGAAAATGACACTCGATCCTTCGTCCCGTGGCTTGGGAGAAGGAAAGTTGGTTGAGTCGGCGAAGTTATGAGCATAGCCTAAGTCATAGGCGTCGCCCGCATAAATGCTTCATAAAGCATGCACGGTCCTGTCGTCCAAGGCTTGGCATAGCCTTGGCTTGCCCCATGAGTTAAGTTGCGTTGCACAGCTTGTGCCATAAGTCTAGGCACCCAAATGAACTTGGTCGTTCAAAGTTGAACGCGGGCACGGCACGTTCCATCGAGGCAAGGCTTGACGCGGCCTTTGCTCGTTAAGTTGTAGGCTTGAGTATGTTAGGCAAAGTTATGCCAGTCGACCTAAGTCATTCTAAGTGCGGTCCCGCTCATTCTGCGGTTGTCAAGTCAAATAGTCCCACGATCCCAAGGCGGCAAGGCCCGTCATATAAATTATGACTTGGGCGATAGCGCCGCGTAGAACGGAAGTCGGTTTGAGGCACGATGCACGGACCTAGTGTTAAGGCAGGAACCACTGTTGATTGAATGAGTTTTGGAGGAAGGACTATCGAATAGGCATTGAGTTGAATGAAATGATATGGTAACATGGAAAGAATGCTCGCGACCGTGGGTCGTCGAGGGGTCTCAAATGTTAGAAAGAAAGCTCGCGACCGTGGGTCGTCGAGGGGTCTCAAATGATAGATGGTTTGATATTGGTTTTGAAAGAGATGGTAACATTGGAAGAGGAATGACTGTGTGAGACGTCAGTTTGTGTCGAGTCTTGCATGGTCATTGGACAACTTGTCGACAAGGAGAAGTTTCCACGCGCGACAACCTTGGGTACCATGGGACCGCGACGTTCCGGAGGGAAACACGGTATAGCCGTAGCTGGACGAACCGCTCGGGTCATTCGGGAACTTTCAGCGGGGCTAGCTACCTGCGCTGAAAGGGTCGCCGAATGGCAAGGCTATAGTCCAGGATAGCTTGTGATGTTAGTGACCAATTCATATAGATGTCGGCAAATAGCGGCTAACCGCGTGTATGCCTTTGGATTGAGTTGAGTTGAAGGTGTGTACAGTTAGAACACAAAGCTTGGGCCTAAGATTGGGTTTCAACATAGGCGTCGTGCTTCGGCACGAGATGTGGCGTCAAGTCTTGAGTTGTCGACATATAAGTTGTTTAAGTTGGTTGAGTTGTTTGAGTTTAAGTCAGAAAACCGCCGTAAGGCAAAGTTGGTTGAGTGACACTAAGATTCACGAGTCTTGATTGGGTCGGTTGGTGATCAAAGTAGCGCGGGCCGCGAAGCGGCGATATGGTTAAGTCTTCGTGAGTTGCGAGGTGTCATAACCTTAAATTTCTATTTTATTATAGGTATTTTAATTATTTTCAACCATTCAAAAACTATTTTCCTATAATTATTTCTCAAAAAAAAAAAAATAATAAATTATATATTTACATATAGTGTAAATGAATAAATCAGATTTTTTCCAAAACTCCCCTCATGCAAAATCTATTTTTGCATTTTACATAAAATGTTATGTGTCAACCATGCATGGAGGAATTGCCACATGGCATTCTCTCCCCATGACAAAGCTTTAGGGTTATTTTGGTCTTTTTCTAAAATTGTTCATTCCTTTTTATATGAATGAGAATAGAGAATGAAAAATTCATTCTCTTCCCATTTCATTTCCAGGTACACTCTAATCCCTCTCCTTCTTCTTCTCCTTCTTCTTCCATTCTTATTTTCCTTTCTTCTTCTTCTTTTTCCTGTCCCTGCTGCTCTTGCAGCCGTTACTGCTGCTACTGCTACTTGCTGCGCTGCTGCTGCTGCATTTGCTGCGCTGCTGCTGCCGCGCCGCCGCCCGGTCGGCCACCGGCCGACCCCCCCCCCCCCTTTCTTCATCTTCTTATTCTTCTTTCTCTTCCTTTCTTCCAATTCCTCTCCATTTTAATTTCAATTCATTTCTAGGGTTCTAAATCTTTAACCCAATTCCAATTTGTGCCCTAGGTTTCTAATTTGGGTTTTGAAAAAATTCTTCTAGGGAGAACATACTCAAGCAAGGCAAGCCCTCTCTCCTTCCACCTCTCACATTATTTTGTTTGTGTACATTTTTAGTTGTTCTTGTATTGGCATGAATATTCAGAGTATAATCTGAATATATATATAAATATATATATATATATATATATATATATAAACCAATATTCTATGACAATAGTGAGGTTAATTTTAAGGATAACTTGGTAGTAAGTATTTTTGGATAAATGTATACCCTTAAGTATGATTTGGACAAATGTTGGACACTTCAACATAGGATAAATTGTGAATGTTGAATTTTCAGTACAAAATTATACACATATAATTGCACATACATACATACTAAGTTCATGAAATAAATAGCCCAATATTGTAGTTTTCATGAGAGTACTTCTAAATAACTCCAAAATGAGAAATTATGAGTTTTATCCATTAATTTTTATCTTAATTCAATTCTGTCCAGAATTGAAATTATACATATTTGACATAATTAGTGTGATTTCATAGTTAAATATGTATTTATTAATACCGGTTCATTAAGGTAACTTCAATTATGAACTTTTACGTCAAAAATAACTATTTTGTGCCCCTAAAAGTTAGTTTTTAGTATGTAATAGCATTGGACATGTTAAAATTGGAATTAGATAACTTGTTCATTTGTGATTGTGCATAGAAACCTCATTTTGCTCTTTCAAGAAGTTAGGATTCGGTACAATAATGTATGAGTTAAATTACTATGTGATAGGAGTTGTTGTCAACCATTTTTTTTTATATAATATGCAAATCTGTCCAGAAATTCATTTATGCTTAAAATGACCACTTTGTCATAGACACATAGTTGGAATTGATATTTAATAGATACCGGACCAATAGGTTAACATACTAGTTAACTTTTCAAGTAAAAAGACTATCTTGAACACTCAAGAAGTCCATTATGTCATTACTAGTTAAGATTTGTGCTTTGTATTGTAAAACAACTAACATTAGGCCTACAATATATTCTTTACTTACTAAATTAAGTTTTCTTGAGCTTGGAAGAGTGTTTTTAGAAGAAGGGCAAATGCTAAAATCTTATTCCTATTGCTTGCTTGCTCGCCAAGGTGAGATAGCTACCTTATGTGCATAACCTTATTATAAATTGCGTGTGTTCCGGTGTTGAGGTTTGCTCCACCGAAGGAGTCGGCGTACCCGTTTATTTTGCGTGTTGCCGGTGTTGAGGGTTGCTCCACCGAAGGAGTCGACGTACCCGTTTATTTTGCGTGTTGCCGGTGTTGAGGGTTGGGTCGGTGTGCCCGTATATTGTTTCTTTTGTGTTTACTTGTATCGGATTAATTTCTGGGTCAGTAAATACAAAGGACACTCTGCCGAAATTTTTGAGAATTTCCAGAGTTAGTCTATTTCCGACAATTCGGACTTCTTGGAAACTTTTGACTCAAGTTCTAGACCATTTGAACCATCCATCTCCGACCTATAATATCGGAGGGATTTTTGGAATCATGTCTAATTAGATATCTTGGAATTTTACCTTGATTCCAATATTTCTCGGACTACTTTAGTTTCGGAAAAGACGAAACTAATATTTGAAAGCGACTTGACTTCTAGGACTCCCGTTTGGGAGATAGTTTCTCTGAAGTCTAAATGTTTAGAATAGGTTGCATGGGGTTTGGGAGAGAAACTGTTGGATCACACCCGGCTGACTTCTTAGCAATATCATTTTTTTTTCATTTTCGTACTGATCAGTCCCTGATACGGTGTTCGTGCGGCCGTGCGAATATCCGGGGTGAGGCTTAGCTCACTTTCTCGATGGCAATTGGACATCCAGGCCCTGAGTTTCAGCTCAGTTATCCATTTGCACATTACCCTGAGTTTCAGCTCAGAATATTTGTTAATTCATTAGATATCCAGGCCCTGAGTTCAGCTCAGCTCTCTAATGAATGGGTTCGATATTCTTGGAAAAGTCCAAGTCATACGAACTTCTTGATTATAACACATGATGCGATGACTCGACCCAGATGATTCGGAAACCACTCATGATGTTATCTTGCTTGTAATCACATCAATATGTGATAGTACAGACGGCTGGAGTATCTAAGCACCAACCCGTTTTGTACGAGCCTGATCCCGGGCAAAATGGGGTTATTGTTGAGATGCTAGACGAGTGTGTGTGATCCAGGAGTTTTTCTAAATTGCATTTAGGTCTAGAAAGATCTTGTCGTGTCCTTGTGACATTAATTGAGATTCACTTACTTTTGACTAATATCAAGGTATGAATTTAATCACTCTAGATACTAAATCTTGTTCACTTGTCTTATTATTACGTTCATAACTCTTTCCTTTGACTGAGGGCTTGCTCGTCGTATTGACGACCTAGTTTTGTTCATTAGGGACTGAAGAAGATCATGATGTGGATCAAGCGTACACGGAGAATGATCTCTACGAATGAAGTGGAACGGATGGAATGTAGTTTCATTTTGATAATATTTTCAATTATGTAAACTATGTGTTGAAGACTATGAATCAATCATGTGTTTGAAGACAGTGAATTAAATATGTAAAATGTGTTTTGATGGATTCTAGACTACATATGTAATATTCCTGGATCAATGAATGTTATGTAATTGTGGAATTCTGTGATTATTCCTTTTATCTATGCCTATCCCGGACCTTACAGGCGACAATCGCAGGGTACATTTCGGTACTCATTGTACAGTTGCGTAGCCTGGGGAGAGGTATCACGTGCCTCGTGTCATTCTGGGAACCGGGGCGTGACACGAGGCATGGTCTCAATATGGATTTCGTAGCACGGTCACATGGAAAAGGAGTCTATCGTGTAGCTGCGTCTCTGATTTTGGCCGCAAGGCAAACACGACTTGATAGGTTAACGTTGTTGGCACGAGAAGTGGTCTAGGGATAAAGTATGAGTTAACGTTGACATTGCAAGCACGGGATGGTTCTGATACACAAGTTGCGCAAAGGCGCCGGTCCCAAAACTGATCCTAAGGTAAGACTAGAAAGACAATCATAAAGGGGGCTAAGTTGCACAAAAGTAAATCAAACGTGTCGGGTTTGTATGGGTAGGCGAGGAGCTCATTCCACCAGTACAGTTGAGTACTGACACCCACATAGTTTCCATGTGCAGGCACAGGTAGAAGCTCGTGGCGCGGAGCTCGCTTGGATGCGTCGAGGCATGGAGTTCCTTGGCGATTCGAAGCGTGCGGCCGCATGGAGTAAAGACTTATACAGGACATAATGTATGGACGTCGCCTTCCGAAGCATCCGCTGGCTCAAGACTTGTAACTGAGAGATGAGAGAGAGCTGAGTGACTTATGAGAGAGAGCTGAGTGACTTGTAAATGTGAGATGAGTGAGCTTGAGTGATTGTAATATTGGCCTTGCGCCCCATTGTAACCTTTGTTTCAATATCAATAAAAGAGTTTCTTCTGAATGACTTGTTTTCATGTGTTCTTGTTCTTAAATTTCCGATGCATATTCAATGTATCTGCTTGGGACTTCTGTGCGGCGATCCCGTCGCCGCCGATGTAATCGGCCATTATGGAACTGCCTTGCATGAGCGCAATCTAGGCTCGTGCGGCATCACGCCTTAGCGAGGACGATCGCTCCTACGGGAGCGGGGCGTGACAAAGTGCCTCATGCAACTTCAGACGTTACTCCTCATGAACTCTGGTTCAAGGTCAGACCTAACTTAAATGTCATTCGAGTGTGGGGGTGTCTGGCATATGTCAAGCTTCCAGATCTGAAGATTCAGAAGCTTGGGACAAGGACTACTAAGACGATCTTCTTGGGGTATGCCGAGAAGAGTGATGCTCGGAGATTTCTTGATATTGAATCAAATCATATCATCGAATCTCGCGACGCAGAATATTTTGAAGACAAGTTTGCAAGGCACAAGAATATTGTTCTTGCGGATGTACCGAAGAACAATGAGGGTGCGCCAGAAACTGAAGTCTTCAATGAAGATGTGGTCCAAGAAGATGTCGTTGTTGAAACAACGATTGAACCAGAACAAGCTGAGCCGTCAGCTAAGCGTATGAGGAGGCCGAAGGACTTCGGAAGTGACTTTGTCACCTATCATGTAGAAGCTGATCCGCTTACCTATGATGAGGCGATGAAGACCAGAGACGCGGTTTTTCTGGAAGGAGGTGATTGACAATGAAATTGATTCCATCACCTCAAATAACACTTGGGTGTTGGTTGATCTTCCTGAAGGAGCGAAACCCATCGGATGCAAATGGATCTTCAAGAAGAAGATAAAAGCAGACGGAACTATTGACAAGTTCAAGGCTAGGTTGGTAGCCAAGGGATTTTCTCAGAAGCAGGGGATTGACTACTTTGACACGTATGCTCCAGTATCCCGGATGACCACCATCAGAATGTTGATTGCTTTCGCAGCAATACATAAGATGGTGATACATCAGATGGATGTGAAAACGGCTTTCCTAAATGACGAGCTGACCGAAGAGATTTATATGCAACAGCCAGAGAGATTTGTCGTCAAGGGTCTTGAAGACAAAGTCTGCAAGTTGGTGAAATCTTTGTACGGTCTTAAACAGGCTCCCAAGATGTGGCATGAGAAATTTGACAAAGTTATAAGGTCAAATGGCTACATGGTCAGCGAGACGGACAAGTGTGTTTACACGAAGTTCGCTGATGGAAGAGGTGTGATCGTTTGTCTGTACGTGGACGACATGCTTATCCTAGGTACGAATATAGGTTGTGTCACGGAGACAAAGAAATTCATCTCGAGCAAGTTCAGCATGAAGGACTTGGGGGAAGCTGATGTGATCTTAGGAATCAAGATCATCCGGACAGACACTGGACTAGCGCTGTCACAGTCTCATTATATTGAGAAAATGATCACTCGTTATGGGTATCGGAATCTTCCAGGGATCGATACGCCGTACAGGTGTGATCTGAAGCTGAAGCCTAATTCAGGGGAAAGTGTCAGACAACTGGAGTATTCAAGCGTAATCGGGAGTTTGATGTATGCTACTACTGCCACAAGGCCTGACATAGCTTTCGCCGTGGAAATGCTGAGTCGTTTTACGAGCAACCCAGGTGTTGAACACTGGAAAGCTGTGAAACGGGTTATGAGATATCTCAAGAAGACTCAGACATATGCACTGTACTACAGCAGAGATCCGCCGGTAGTGGAAGGCTTCAGTGATGCCAGCTGGTGCTCAGAGGTGGAGAGCGAGAGGTCCACAGGTGGATTCATTTTCACAATGGGTGGAGCTGCTATATCGTGGAAGTCGAAGAAGTAGACTATGCTCTCGCGGTCATCCATGGAATCTGAATTCTTTGCACTTGATACCGCAGCCGAGGAAGCAGAATGGCTTCGGGAGCTCATGTATGATCTTCCAGTGGTTGGGGCGCAAATACCGGCGATACCGATATACTGCGACAACCAGGCGACTGCGACGGTGGCATCAAATGACCTCTTCAACGGGAAGAAGAGGACTGTGCGGTTGAAGCACAGGACAGTACACGATCTTATCAAGAGAGGTGTTATTGCAGTGATTGATGTTCGGAGTCAGGAGAACCTGGCGGATCCGTTCACCAAGGGCCTCAAGCGCCAGCTGGTCGATGACACAGCTTGTAAAATGGACTTGAAGGCATTCTGATATTGTATTATTGTATTCCTACCATAAAGTTTTATGCTAATAGTTCAAAGAGAAATCTACTAGGCATCTAGCTTTTGGTTCAAGGGAGGACCACTAATCGGAAGAATATCAGGAACGGTGGGTACATGTTCTATTGGACATGGAGAGGTTACGGACCTATAACCACTGTTGTCTACTGTTGTTTTCTGCGAAAAACGGTTCCTGTGGGAAGGTTGGCTTAATTGCCTTAATGAGTTCTCAGGCAGAGTGAATGCCTGGTGTGCTTTACAGGAAGCACGGTAGAGCAGCACTACAAGGAGTGAAACTCCATGCTACAGTGGGGTGACTCCACGATGAGGTTCCTATATGTGGGGTGCTGCCCAGGAATAGGATAAAGTCTCGGCTTTGCAGACCAAGTCATAGCGGCGTAGCACCGCAAATAGGCAGTTAGCCTAATGCTGTATATTAAAAATAAAGAGGGCTGTAGTCAGCACTACAAAGAGGAAGAGTTCCTCATGTTACAGTGGCACGACACCACGATGAGGTACCCGGTTAGGGATAAAGCCTCGACCTTGCAAGCCATATCGTTGCGGCGTAACACCGCAAGGGAGCCTAAGGCTTCATGCTGGGTAGTTTGGCACTACAAAGGGGCAGTTGCCTCATGCTACAGTAGTATGACACTACGATGAGGTTCCCGGTACGGGGTAAGGCCTCGGCTTTAAGCCATGTCATAGCGGTGTAGCACTGCAAGGGAAGCGCAAAGCGCTTTATGCCATGTCTCTTTACAATGAACTCACCTATAGTGTATGGACAAAGAGATATCAGGCCGTCTCTTGAGGGTAAACTTGTAGACGCCCAAAATTATACACTGAAACCAGGCAGACACAGGGCCTTTAATGTGTAGCCAGAAGCACATGTAACTACATTATGTGAGTGGGAAGAATTTTAGCTATGATGCAGAATTCAAGACTTAGTCCATTCTTGTATTATAGTCTGTTGTTTGACCCATGCGGGAAGATTCAAGTCGTCAGCGACATCTCTCCTAATGCATTATGGACAGTTACTGTGGGGAACACTTATACCCATATATATAGAGATATGTGGGGGATTGTTGGGTTTTAGCCTCTTTTCTCTTTAGAACTTTAGTCCTACATCGGCTAGGCCAAAACAAATGTATCTCTATATATTAGCTTTCCTATTTTAGAGATGCACATGTGGTGTGGAGGTGCACATGGGTGTGCCATGTGGGATTATTTTTCTAATGGAAAAAAGGCTAAATCAACAATAAAAGCATTCATGTTTTTTGCTCTCGGGATGAATTCCATGGGAGCTAAGCCCCGTAGGGGCTTCGCGACTCGGACTCGGACTCAGACTCGGGCTCATGGGCTCATGAAGCGTAATGTGGCGTTTTGTTGGCGCACTTTGCACTTAGCACGTCAGCATCGTCGCTTGGCGCATAGTGCGCTTTAGTTGCGCTCGTTGCGCGAGCCACTTGCGCTGCCATGTTGCGCGCCACAGTTTGCGCAACCAGGGTGCGCGCCAGGGTGCGTGCCAGGTTGCGCGCCAGGTTGAGCCGGTTGCGCCGGTTGCGCACGTTGCGCAAGTTGCGCGCGTGGCGCAAATTGCGTGAGTGGCGCAAGGTGGCACAGGTCGCGCAGATCGGGCAAGTTGCGCAGTGGCGCAGGTTGCGCAGTGCGCGCAGTGGCGCAGGTTGGCGCAAGTGGCTCAGTGCGCGGAGTGCAAGGAGCGCAGGGTATGCGCAGTTGGCGCAACTTGCAGCAGAACGTGCGTTTGCATGTTCTGGGCGGTTGCTACATGTTCGGGGTGGTTTTTACCACATCCCTAACTTTGTGGCAACCGAACAGTTGCTGCAATGCCTATATAAGACATCCTCTCTCTCTCAAGGCTAGAAATATACAAGTAATAGAAGCCACCACAGAAAGTTTACGAAGTGTTTTTTAACACAAGTAAACAGAGAATTCAAAAGTGTTCTTTAACACAGTTCTGATCTTCCAGTAGCCTTCGAGAGAGAGGAAAGGCGCCGCACCAGCGTTGCTTTTGCACGGGAGTTCGTGTCCATCCGAGGAGTCAGAAAAGCAGGAGTGTTCCAAGTTCTCCGACGAACTTGCTGGTTCCTGGAAGCTGTTCGTGTAGGGCGAATAAAGCTTTGAGCAACAGTGATAATTCACCCCAGCAGGAGTTATTCCATCTTTCGCCAGTCACCTTCTTCATTGCTGCCAGTAATTCTGATTGTATCTTCTTTTTAGAAGTACTACGATCGATTGTTGTTGATTACGAAATCTTTTTAGATTCTCGTAATTCAGGATCACCTTCCTTGAAGTGTTGATTTGAAACATTGTCTTTACAATCATTTCATATTCTCGTTTTTCCATCGAAAAATTGTGCCCCGGCACTAACAAATCATTACCCCAAAGTTCTTGGTTTGGCTGTTGACCCCCTCTATGGTAAAATGCGAAGTATAAATAGTCTTGTTTTTTGTCGGCATGGGAACTCAAAACTTGTAAAACAAAGGTTGTAGATTGACAGTGGAAACTTTAAGTCATGCTATGTGGGGAATAAGCGATACTACATTATTCTCCATGAGAGAGGACTTTAAAGCAAAAACAAGAAAACCAGGTTTGTACTAAGGAAATGATCTAATTGATACCTGACTTTCTTGTTTAAGGTCATTCTCATCAGGCTTTCCTTCTGAACCACTAGTTTGGGATGGATGTTGGGCTGGATCACCATCTTCCGGCTTGTTTTCATCATCTGACTTTGCACCAACCTCTTGTTTTTGTTCTTCAATGACAGCAATCTGCAAAATAATAATCACCACCACATAAGAAGCGTCAAGGCGTTGGATGATTGAAATGCGAAAATAATGGATAGTTTGGTGATAGGTGTAGCATGGCCATAGTTATCATCATAAGCAACAAGAGTCGGTTTAATCAAAAATAAAACTACTAGATTTTGGCTCCATGCATAGTTTCAATACAACTCTATTGTTTTTGCATAGTAGCAAGGACTTTAATATGGCACCAGAGCAACCCGGACATGAATCCACTGCCACGTATTTTAACTGAATTTTTTTGAACATATAGTCGCATGAATTCAGCTCGTTGACATATGTTATTATCATGTTAGGCAGGGCCGGAGGGACTATGGGTCCAGTAGGGGCTCAGGTCCCCACAAAAAATAACTTCGCATATACTATTGGTGATTCACCACCTTAGAAAATGTAGGACTTTCAAGTACATAGCAATATAGCATATAAACAATACTTTCACCATGGTGTAGTATTCACCAATATTCACCATGGCTTTCAACCCTTTTGACATGGTTAATAGGATTGCTATTAGGATTTGATCTAGATTGTTCACATTTTTTTTAAAATTTTCTACTGACCTTTTTTTTGTAGTTTCTATTACAGTTTTATAGAATACATTTTATTAAATTCATTTTTTCTTTGGTGCCAGTATATTCATTTCTTTTGAGAAACTCAAAATATTTGGACACAAGTCCAAGAGTATGTCTTTATTCACGTGTTATTTGTCAAATATGTAAACAACTTACAGTCTTACATAGTTTATTATGTTGAGTAAAAATAAAGATAATAACAACTATATTGATATTTGTTAACATAGTTTATATAATGTAAAAAAATTATCAAAGAAAATCAGAGATGCCATCTCCGGTAAAGAGCAACAAAGAATGCCAAAAGCAAAATTGTGTGGGAAACACTTTGGGAACTTTGGGTGATCTTCAACTTCAACAGATCCTAGACTACGAACTCCAATCTATCATCACGATCCAAAAATTCAAGACAATTTGTAGAGCATATTTAAAAAAAGTCCATATCAGCCTAGAAATCATGCCTTTCCTTGCACAACTTTTAGGAAACAATCGTGGCATTTCAACCAAATGTCTTTCCTACGTGGCTATAATATAGCATACAAAAGAATGTTGTGTATTTCCTTGCACAACTTTTAGGAAACAATCGTGGTTTGATGAATTTCCTACATGGCTATAATATAGCATACAAAAGAATGTTGTGTATTGTTTATATTGCTATCTTTTCAAGCCAAATGTTAGTGAACAAGCCGGTGGTAACTCCTTTGTTGTGGAGGGTTTTTCGAACTGGTAGAAGAAAGAAAGATTTCAAGTTCATGTGGGACCCCACTTTAGTTCTCATAATGAAGCTCAAAGATCATGTGAGACTTTAATGAACCAAAAGCAACACATTAAGACATTTTTCTTCAGGCAATCGGATCAAGCTCGAAATGTCAAACTCGTCTAAATGCATCAATCAATGCCATCCGACTTATTCTACAGCAAGGGCTTGCATTTTGTGGGCACGAAGAATCTAGGAGTCAAATAATCAGGGAACTTGAACTTTAAATTCCGAAATTGATGTTGTTTCATTGAAGAATGCTCCCGCGAACTTGAAATTAACGTCACTGGATATTCAAAAAGACATTGTTAATTCTATTGCAACGGAGAATGTCAACTTCATTATTAATGATATGGAAGATGCACTCTTTTCTATCTTAATTGACGAATCCCAAGATGTATCAGTAAAGGAGTAAATGGCGGTTGTTTTTTGCTATCTGGATAAGAGTGGGAAAATCATTGAGCGCTTTATTGGTGTGGTACATGTTGGAGATACAACTTATCTTTCACTCAAGACAACGATAGATAATTTATTTTCAAGACTTGGTTTGCTTACGATGGGACAAGCAACATGCAAGGAGAGTTCAATGGTCTCAAAATACTTATTCTGAAGGAGAATGAATGTGCATTTTATGTTCATTATGCTCACAAACTACTATAGTGGCAATGGCAAGCATCATGATGACATTGTCCTTTTTAGGCTAGTATCTAGCGTGGTAACTCTCACTAGAGCCTCTTGTAAACATCATGATGTTTTTCGCGAGAAACTTTTCAAAGTCACTAATAAAATTAGCAAACGTGAGATTCTAACCGGACGAGGCTAAATCAGAGTACCACTCTTCAACGTGCGGGTGACACACGCTGGGGTTCACACTATAGAACTTTAATCAGCTTGATTAGCATTTTTCTCATCTGTGATTGATGTTATTGAGATTGTTGTTGAGGATGCAACTAAAGATGATCAAAGATGTGGTGCAAAGATTGCGATGGATTCGATGCATACCTTTGATTTTGTTTTTAGTGTATATTTGATGAGAAATGTATTGTCAAATGAATTGTCAAAGACATTGCAAAGGAGAGACGGAGATATTGTGAATGTGATGTCTTTGGTTAAGGTATGTAAGAAACGATTACAAATGATGAGGGAAGACGGATGGGATACGTTGCTTGATGAATTTTCTTCTTTTTGTGAGAGGCATGAAATTGATGTGTCTAAGATGAATGATGCGTTCTTTGCTTAAAAAAAATCACAGCATAAAGCACATAAAAAGACAACTTTGCATCGTTATCGAGTTGAGTTATTTTATAATGTCACCAATATGCAACTTCCAGATCAATGAAGCAAATACCGAGTTACTTCTTTGTGTAGCATCCCTATGCCCCGATGATGCATTCGTTGTTTTTGACAAGCAGATACTAGTTCTCCTCGCTCAATTTTACCCACACGAGTTTTTTTTGCCTTGCAACTCATTGAACATGATAATCAACTTGAGACATACATTCTTGATTTGCGATTTAGTCCAAGCTTTAAAGGATTGAAAGGAATTGCTTCTCTTGCAAAAAAATGGTCGAGAAAAAGAAAGATATAGTTTATCCGTTGGTGTATATGCTTGTGACATGGCACTAATCTTACTGGTTGCACCACAACAAGTATGGAGAGAGCATTTTCTGCTATGAATCTCACAGACCATTGCATAATCAACGAAAGATCATTGGATGAACGATAGTATAAAAAATGATGGGATTGTGCAACGCATCCAAAATATGAAAGTCGTCGAGGACAATTATAATTGTACTTGTCTAAAGTATAATCAATGTAATATCAAGCTTATATTTTTGTTTTGTTCCTTAATTTTTCTTAGTAGTTGTATTCAAGCCCCCGCACACTCAAAATCTTGGCTCCGTCCCTGATGTTAGGCATAAACTCTATTTATTTGACAACCATGACTTATATAGTCGGTCGTTGCAGCACTCCTCGATGTAATTTTCGATAATAATAATAATAATAATGGACTGTTTCGTACAAAATGTTAGGGTAATGTATTTCCGCGACACTGAACATTTATTTACTTAGATATCAGATTCCAAAGAGTCACAAATCAAGAAACCCTAAAATTTGTGGTGAAATGTGTAGTATTACCGGGACGTAGCGGAACTTCCTGCGCTGGGGCTCGGCGTCGGCGGCGGAGTCGGTGGTGGTGGTGGTGGTGATGGTGTCTTCTTTGGAAATGGGAGTCCATTTGTAGAGAACAAGATTGGAAGGAGAGGAGGAGCTGTTGTTGTTGCTGCTATGGTTGTTGGTAAGGGTGGTGCTGGTGAGTGGGACCCACTTCTTCTTCCATTTCCTGACCGGACCGCTGAACACCGCCACCGGCCCTCCGTACCTGGTCGAGGACCGGCCCAGCCGAGCACCCACACCCTCCATTGAGAAAAGGGAGGGGGGCACCTACTCCAAAAGGTCTTAGGGGACCGAGATTTTTTTTTTTTTTTTTTTTTTGCCTATTTATAAGGTAAATTATAACGGCTGTCCAAGTGTTAGTTTTTCATTATTTACAAGTTTACCACTGAAAAAATTATTCAGGACTATCCAAGTAGTAGGTATAAAAGATAAGTGTTATAATTTTTGTTTTCTTCCTCTCTCTCTCTCCATTCCTCACAAGAAGA
Organism: Iris pallida; assembly: GCA_029216955.1. NCBI lineage: Eukaryota > Viridiplantae > Streptophyta > Magnoliopsida > Asparagales > Iridaceae > Iris > Iris pallida. Next base: position 13,937 of record JANAVB010040795.1, on the reverse strand, counting down.
AAAGAAGAACAACAAGAAGAAGAAAAAAAAAAAAGAACAAGAACATCAATTTTTGCAAACCTAGTTTATTTTGATTTTTTGCTCTCTTCTAATTTTTCAGATCTCTTTCTCCAAACCCTATTTTATTTTATTTTCTTCTTGTTTTGGCATTATGGATGAAACTCTAGTTGTAAAAAAAATTAGGTTATCAAATCTATCAAATCTATTAATCTATTAGTCTATTAACCAATTTTTCTTTATTAATAGAAGAATTATGCATGAAATCCTAGTTTTAGAAGAAAACTATGGAAGAAATCCTAGTTGTAGAATAATTGAATTCATATCAGGACTGCCACAATTTCTGACAGTCCTAGAAGTATCGATGTATAACAGGACTGCCACAATTTCTGGCAGTCCTAGAAGTAATAAGAACTGTCAGAAATTGTGGCCGTCCTGAAAGGTACATGCTCTACAACAGGACTGCCACAATTTCTGGCAGTCCCAAAGTCAACATTTCTGAATGAAAAAAAACATGTTGGGTTTATTTTAATCTTGATAATAGAGTGAAATATGCATTTTATGATTTATTTCCATGCATTCTTTGTGAGGAAAGAAGTATTTAACCTTTATTTTCATACATTTTAGGGTTTATTTAATTTTTGGGTGCCATCAAAATTGGGAAAGAGAAAAAACTAGGGTTTTGATGGAGATGGTGATGATGGAAATGGTGGAGAAGATGATGATGATGATGATGAAAAAAAAATTAGGGTTTTGATGAAGATGTTAGAATGGAAATGGTGGAGAAGAAGAAGCTGGATAGAAGAAGAAGAAAACTAGCGTTTGTGAAGAGAGAGTGAAATTTAGAAATGAGAGTGGTTTTTTGGGTTTGGGGGGCTGTGGGCTTTGGACAGCCCCCTGAGTGGAATATTTGGATAGCCCTAGTAAAAGTTCCTCCCAACCTGGCTAGCCCTAATCCTGGCTAGCCCCGAGTAAAAAAGGTTGTGCCCTTATAATTAGCCATTTATAAGGGCACATCAAAAATTTACTGGGCTATCTAACTTTTCTATTAATGGGGCTGTCCAACCCCCCCCCCCCCCCCCCTCTCCAAGCCTCATTTCTAAATTTCACTCTCTATCTTCCAAAACCTTAGCTCTCTTCTTCTTCTCTTCTTCTATCCATCTTCTTCTTCTTCTCCACCATTTTTATGCTCACATCTCCATCAAAACCCTATTTTTCTTCTCATCTTCTTCTTCTTCTCCACCATTTTCATCATCACCATCTCCATCAAAACCCTAGTTTCATTCTCATTCTCAATTTCGATTGCACCAAAAAAATTAAATAAACCCTAAAATGCATAGAAATAAAGCTTTAATACTTCTTTCTTCACAAAGAATGCATGGAAATAAATCCTAAAATGCATATTTCACTCTATTATCAAGATTGAAATAAACCATAACATTTTTTTTATTCGAAAATTTTGACTTTATGACTGCTATAAATTGTGGCAGTCCTGAAAGGAACTTGCTGTACAGTAAGTCCCTTTCAGGACTGCCTCAATTTTTGGCAGTCCTCAATATGTCTAGACTGCTAGAACAATTTCTGGCAGTCCTCAATATGTCTAGGACTGCCACAACTGTAGAGCATGTCCTTTTAGGACTGCCACAATTCCTGGCAGTCCTGTTGTACATCGAATCTATTTCAAGACTGCCACAATTTCTGGCAGTCCTCAATATTTCTAGAACTGTCAGAAATTGTGGCAGTCCTGATATAAACCCAATTCTTCTACAATTAGGATTTCTTCTGTAGTTTTCTTCTACAACTAGGATTTCATGCATAATTTTTCTATTAATAAAGAAAATTTGGTTAATAGACTAATACATTAATAGATTTGATAACCCAATTTCTTCTACAACTACGGTTTCATCCATAATTTTCAAACAAGAAGAAGAAAAATAAACTAGGGTTTGGAGAAAGAGATCTGAGAAATTAGAAGAGAGCAAAAAATTAAAATAAACTAGGTTTAAAAAATTGATGTTCTTGTTCATGTTTTCTTGTTCTTCTTCTTTTTCTTCTTCTTCTTTTTCTTCTTGTGAGGAAAGAGAGGAGAGCAAAAAAATAAAAAGTTGACTTATATACTCACATGTTGGCTAGTCCTGAGTAATTTTTTCAATGTCAAACTTGTAAATAAATCAAAGTTTGCTTTTGGCTAGTCCTAATCAACTTTTGATGTGCCTTTATAAATAGCCTTTTTTTAGAGCTTTGAAAGTGGTTTTGTAAACATTCAGAATGGTTTTGGCTAAAAGATTTAACGCGTGTCAATATTTTATTGTTCTATTGGAGGGTAAACAAACATCATAGTTTTGGTGGGTGAATAAAGATGGACTCTTGTTTAAATGTTAAGTGGGATTAATGCACATGAACTCTTTTAAATATTTACCATTACACTTTTATAGGAGGATAAATAGTAAAACAAGATGCCAAAAAAGGGGTTTCGACACGTCTTAATATAAATTTTTTAAAAAATTCCTGAACGAAAGGATATGGTTCGAAAAAATGTTTTGTATATGATATGTGCAAAGAATAGAATTATATAGATGTATTTGAAAAAAAAAAGCTAGGAAGAAACTAAAAGTTGGAGACGGAGCTGCAAAATAGAGCCACAAAGTAGAGGGACAATACCAAAATTTTGTTAGAATTTTTATATTGAATGTATATGATTTATTTGGACCGAGTATGTGTGTCTGTCAACATGTCCATGTACCCACTGAGATCCGACCAAATGGTCTAAAAATGAGTCTATTTTTTTCATCAACCAAAACTTGTATAACTTGTGTGATGTTCACCATTTAACTTGAGGGTTAACATATGTCAACGTAAAAAAAAAAATTTTTACCTCTACTATTATAAAGGGGCTTCAAAACGGCTCAAAATTTTAAAATTAACTACATTACTTATCTTTCGTGTGGATAACCGAACCCTCTTTCCTCACGTAAAAAATTAAAAACCACCCAATATTAGAATATATTTAAAATTAAAATTATGTTTAAACTAACTACATAATAATATCTAATTAAACACATATCCATAATTTAAACAATTAATCATAACAAATCATATCAAAATATACTGAAATTACATTTAAAATATTCTAATATAATTTAAATTTTTATATACTTTATTAATACTATCATTGTTTTTGATACGTGCAACGCACGTGAAGGTGACTAGTTATTATAAGGTGAGAAAAATTAAATTAAAAATAAGTTATTTACACTTGACAATCCTTGAGTGGGGAACCCCACGGTAAACATAACACAAGTTCTGCTTTGGTGGGTGAACTAAGATGGACTCTTAAAAAAAGAAAATGCTAAGTCTACAATCAAATGTTTACAATCTTCTTACAACCCCTCTCTCCCATCCCTTACACATGGGTCCCACCGGATCTCACCTCCCCTCTCAACCCCCACTACATCGGCTCCACCCGATCCCACTCTTCCAATCGAAGCCCGACACGTGGCGGACACGTGACGATTATAAGGAAATTGTAAACATTTGGTTGTAGAGTCCATTTTCGTTCACCCACCAAAACTATGGTATTTGTTCACCCTCAAATAGAAGATTGACACGTGTCAAATCTTTTAGTCAAAACTATTCTGAATGTTTACAAAACAACTTCCAAAGTGGTTTATGTTGAGTGGATTTGACACGTATCAATCTTCTATTGGAGGGTGAACAAACACCCTAGTTTTGGTGGGCGAACAAAAATAGACTCTTTGGTGAGTCCATTTTTGTTCACCCACCAAAACTATGGTGTTTGTTCACCCTCCAATAGAAGATTGACACGTGTTAAATCTTTTAGTCAAAACCATTCTGAATGTTTACAAACCACTTCCAAAGTGGTTTATGTTGAGACGTGTCAATCTTCTATTGGAGGGTGAACAAACACCCTAGTTTTGGTAGATGAACAAAAATAGACTTTTTTGTGAGTCTATTTTTGTTCACCTACCAAAACTAGGGTGTTTGTTCACCCTCCAATAGAAGATTGACACGTGTCAAATCTTTTAGTCAAAATCATTCTGAATGTTTACAAAACCACTTCCAAAGTGGTTTATGTTGAGTGAATTTGACACGTGTCAATCTTCTATTGGAGGGTGAAAACCCATCTTAGTTTTGGTGGGTGAACAAAAATAGACTCTTTAAGGAAGTCCCAAAGAAATAATATCAGGAGTGGCTGACATGTGAGCTCCCTTGGGCCCACCTTCATTTTTGACAGAACTCTGTTTTTGATACGATTCACATCCATAGTCTTAAATTTTCTTTCGTGTAATTTTAATATGATATATTTTTCAGTTTATTGGTTTGCGTGTAATACACAATTTATTCACATTACAACAAGAAGTTATAAGTAACAAGTAGAAGTAACATATAACAAGTTACAGCCCTTCATAGCACTAAATTTAACAAGCTACATATAGATGTCAGCAGGGGCAGAGCCAGGATTTTGAGTGTGTGGGGACTTGAATACAACTCGAGGTAGTCAAAGGCGCAAACCGCATTCGAGACGTAAAAGGTCCTTATCGTTTGAGGCACAAGGTGCACTTAAGATGCGTGTACGAGAAAAATGAGTCACAAAAACAAATAAATAAATAAATTACTAATATAAGAAATAAAACCAAATAATATTTTGAAACAAAAAAAAGTGCTAGCATAAACTACTACATAGTGTCAATGTTTCAATATGCATTTCTTGGTTTTGTACAATTTCTTGGAATTCGAATTATGATTGGAAAACATCTTCTAAGTTAAAATACTAAAACCATATAGATAAGATCATGATCATATTTTTCACCAATATTATGTGAATAATGTTAAAAATGTGAACTACAAATCAACTATTGGTTAGCAAATTGTTATGTAATTATAGTAAGAAACGGACTTTATGCTTGTCAAAGAAAATTAGAAACTTATGACACTGAACATAGAAAAGAGTAGGTTGCAGTGACGAATCACACACCACAAGAGGACCATTTTGTGTCTATCACGTACCAACATATCCAACACAATACTTTTCTGACACATGCAACATCGTTGACACAAGTCTAGGGCACAAGAAAATAATAAAAGAATGATTTTGCATGTTCATACTCACGTTAAAAGTAATCAAGATATAAGAACATGTAAGTTAACTGAATGTGCAATCTGTTAGCTAAGATTTTCTTAAAAAATGGTGAATGTAAAAGGAACACATACAAAAAAAACACAAAAATAAGGCACGCCTAGGCACACCTTTTCTTGTGGCGCACCTTAGACTCACGTTTGGAGAAAGGGGCCTCGCCTAATGATGTGTGAGGCACAGATGGTGCACCTTGTTATATGCCCAACAACTACTAAAAAAATTAAGGTACACAACAAACATTTAAGCTTGATATTATATTGATTATACGTGTCACGACTCGCTCCCGAATAATCTGGTGCAAGTACGTGAGTACATCCAGCCTACATCACAATATTGGCAATAATACGTTGTCTAAACCTCAATGTGTATTATCTCAATAATACAAGTACAAGGAATGTCAATATGTACTCAATCACAGTATGCTAAAGGAAGATACGCAATAAGGAAACATGAATCCTAATACAAGATCACCAAATAATCTAAAGCCACAAGTCTAAAATCCATAATTGCTTATACATGCCAAGTAATATTTTCGGAGACAAATTTGGTCAATATCTAATGGAAAGAAAACTAGTGCATAATACTGAAATAGAAAAATATTACCCTAGATCTTTTTAGAGATCATCTCATGGTCAACTGATGCATCAAGACCAGTCTCAACTATAGCATCATCCTAAGGTCCATACAACTTGGGCACAAGTCCCCATCAAATCCTCATATGTCTACTATCTAATAAGGATTTAAGCAAGTACAATTATAGCTATGAAGATACACAATACACGTATAAATCTATTATGATGAAAAAGTATATAATAAAAAATAGAATAACTAATAATCAACATAATGTAGTAAACTCTAATGATATGACAACAATAGTAAAGAAGCTAACAACATGAAAACAAGTAAATTAGAACACGAATATCCAAAATTTGACAAAATTAATAAATATTCTGTGACTTAGAATACAAGGTTCGACATGTGGGCGACTTGTAACACCCCAGAACCAGAATACTGGAGAGCGGAGGCATACATAGCCAGCTACGTATAATGAAATAGAATCCACCTCACTATACGGTCACGGCTGTCTAGATATATGAAGGTTTAACTACAATCCATCAGTCTCCTATGGTCAATAACAAGCCTAAATATCTCAATCTCAAGCAAGCAAGTAAAGTTACAAGATGTAAGATCACCAAATATACAATAGTAAGGCGTCCCAAACATTACATATTCAGCTGATCATGAAGCTAGTCGTTACAAAATGTGAGGACTAGCAAGAGTTTAGTCATACATGATCAACCCTAGGATCTGTCAATCATGTTACAGCCCGTAGGCAGACAGTAATAAGGTATGCAATACGAGCTAACAGGTGCTCGCCGGCTAAATGCCTCAAAAGAATATTTTTACAATAGAGTGAGAGAGCCAAAATGAACCCATTCGTTGCCAGGATTCCGTCTAGTGGTCACCATCTGGCTGGAAGGTAGGTAGATCCTCTGGTGCTGTTCCGATATCTGGCCATACAAAACCAGCTGGGTCAGACCCCAGAAAGAGCAAGTGCCACAAAGGAGGCTTCGCTTAAGAACTAAAACCAGCAATTAGCACAAGAATATAATTAAATAGTAAGAACTAGAAATACGGAAAAATTAGGATGATATACGATGAGATAACCATGGAACTATTCAGATAACCAGGTTACAACCCGTAAACCAAACAAGGACCGGGGTTATAACCCTTCATTTGAACGGAACTTGGTTTTCCATCATTTATCGACAAGATAAACATAAGAAATCAGGTCAGGTTAACAATCTTGTACAGGATCAAGACAGACTAGGCTGATTTAGACTCCATCCAACAATTTACGGCCAAGCAAAAAGTATGGCTTGATACTTTAACTAACTAGGGTTATCACATGCCTAGTTACTAGCAAGATGCAGTGAGATTATTCTACAGCCACAAGCCCTGCAGACCATCCAGGCTATCCGGACGCAATTATGGATTGAATTCAAGTGGGTACATCGTCCAGGAAATACATGTACCCTTAAGTAGCTTGGAGGGTGCAACACATGACAGTGTGCTGGAAATGTGCCCTACTCGACGGCAGGCTACAAATCCCAAGTGAGACGCCCAGATAACGAGATTGCCTGTAGCTGGAAAATCTCTTCATGACTACTGGATTATTCTAGTTATTAGCCTTAGTCAATTCAGTAGGTACCCCTGACCGTGGTACTCAGGGGTTCCTGTCCTAGACATGATGCAAGACAATACTGGTTCATTTGTACAAGCACAATCGTCCACAGTGTCCAGATCATTCATTCTTGTCATGTCATGTTAGCCGTCGCAACAACATATCAAGGTATATCATGTCAGGTATATCATGTCAAGTTCATTGTCAGGAGTACACAATGACGGGCCACTATCATGTCATATCATTTGTCAAAAGTGCACCACAACGGGTCACCATCGTGTCAGGGAACACACTTAAATTAATATAGCAAAATCATATATTTAGTAATTAAATATTAGCAGGGGCAAGGGCTGTGGGGGACTCATGCGACTCAGAAAAAGTTACCGCATGAAATTGCCATGCAATAGTGCATATGCGGCCAAGCAAGTGGCCATGCAAAACAATTGCATATGCGGCCAAATCAAATATTGCATGCAAGGGCCAAAGCAAATGGCCATACAACAGTGCATATGCGGCCAAGCAAATGGCCATGCAAAACAATTGCATATGCGGCCGAATCAAATATTGCATGCAAGGGCCAAAGCAAATGGCCATGCAACAGTGCATATGCGGCCAAATCAATTCACTTAGCCATATGCGGCTCAGGCAATACATATGCGGCCAAAGCAGTACAAATGTGGCCAAACAAATGCAAAAGCATATGCGGCCATGCAATATATATGCGGCCAAGCACTGCATATGCGGCCAAGCACTGCATATGGAGGGGAGGGGGACACATGCAGCCAACCCAAATAATTGAGCCATACGGCCATGCATGCAAGCAATTGCTTGCAAAATGGCCGCACAAATTAATTCTTATGCGGCCAATTGATCCAATGGCTTATGCGGCCATACAGCAATGGCAATGGCCATATGCGGCTGATAATGAAATGCATGCATTAATAACTAATGGCTGGCCGCATATGTATTAATTAATAAAATGCAGGCCTTAATAACTAGTGAAATACATTCGGCCAATATAAGCATGCAAACTGATGCTTGAAAAAGGCATAATTTAAATATATGCATGCAAGGCCAATATAAGCATACAAACTGATGCTTGCTAACACATGCATTAAATATATGCATACAAGCAGCAAAAAAATGCTTGCAAAGGCCATACGGCCAAGCAAAAGAATGGCCATGCGGCCAAGAATGGCATTGGCCATATGCGGCCAGCATGGCATTGGCCATATGCGGCCAAACATGTTGCCATGCAAAACAATTGTATGCTGCTTATGCGGCAATGAAATGAATAGTGGCCATGCGGCCACAATCAAATGGCCATGCGGCCATAAATTGAATAGTGGCCATGCAGCCAGCTAAGCAGTACCATATGCGGCCAACTCAATTAAATATTCAATTAAATAGCCATACGGCTCAGAGCTAAGAAATGCTTATGCGACCAAAAGTGCAATTAATGGCTCCTACAGAGAACATGTCCATGGAAAATACCATGGCCTCCATGCTCCACCAAACAACAATAGGAACCCAAATCCAAACTCCCCTAGGTCAAATTTGAGTAAAATAGAAATCTCTACAACATGGAACCATCAAA
>JANAVB010040794.1:0-37325 GCA_029216955.1 Iris pallida | reverse complement strand
AACTGCATTCAGACAGTGTCGTGCACGCATTCCAGAGAGTCTAGGACACGACACGACACGAATTAGATCTCGTGATCACACATGTGGTTCGCCTAGGGTAGGACTAGGGGCCTAGCACCCAGAATCGGACCCATGTGTCGTCGTGTCCGACTTATCAAGCCGTACTATCCGAACCCAAATCGAACTGTGCGCGCATAGTGCAAATCCAGTGCACACGAATACGTGTCTGATACGACGCGAGGACTCGTGCAACTTGGGGAGCCTCGTGTCAGTGTCTGCCCCAACGTGTGTGTCGAATATCGCATGTCCAAGTGTCGTGTCCAAGGAGGATTTGCCCCCGAGTAGCAGGGGACTGCTGTGCGTGCTGAAACGTGTGTGTTCGCGTGTCCAAATCGACCCGACACAATACAATCATCACCTCAGTCAACCAGAATCCAATAAGCAGTACCAAAACCTAATTTCTTATTCAAAGGTTTTCCAAAACCAGATCGAAATCCCCTTTGGGGCATTACATCAAACAGTGGGTAACTTGGACTGATACGTGTCCAATTAGGACACGAATAGGATACAAAATCCTACAGAAATCTAGGGTTAGCTAGGGGACACCTAGATCTAGGCTAGAATGCAATAATAACAGCAATTACAATAGGTTTTGAAGGAGTTACCTATAGGTGTCAAATCCTCAAAAAAACTCCAAAGAGGTGTTCCTCTTGATAGCCAAACTTCTCCAAATTGCTCCCAAGCTGAAATAATCTTCCATAAACAGCAAGAACAGGTGAATTAGAACCTAATGCAATTTGTTTGGATGGAAAATGAATTAAATAGGATTTTCTAGGGATTATTGAAGTTGGGGACTCACCTCTTTCTAAAACTTGCAAATAATTCTAATGGAGGCTAACCCTAATTTCTAGGAGCATTAAATAGGTGAAGGAATCCTTATGTGGCCGGCCATGGGCTGTTGGGCTAGGGTTAGGGCTCCACTAGTGTTGGGTTGGGCCTAAGTCACAAGTCATGACTTATGAAATCACAAGCCATTTTCTATTCAAATCAAATCCTAATTCTTCCTAGTAAATTCTAATGAGTTAAATGTCACTAACTTAGGTCAAGCTAGGGTTCCATAACCTAGCCAAATAGTCATGACCTAGGTTAGCCTCTAGGACAGTCTCCTAAGTCAACACTAGTCAAAGTCAACTGTAGCACTAAATCAATTATACTAAAATCACTAAAAATTCTAATAATTATAATTAATACTAAATAATTCCAAATAATTTCCAAAATTACAAAAATGACTAAAATACCCTCAAGCTAGAAATGATTCATGAATATCCTAATCACATGGCTAGGCTCTAGGTCAACAGTCTCTAAGGTTACACTAGCCAAACACCAAATCATAAGTCATGATTTAAAATAGTTTAAAAAAATGATTTTAAAATTACCAAGGATCATATCATGATTTAAATATCATTATTAAAAGACTAAAATTACAAAATTTCAAAATTACCCTCATTTTAGAAAACTGGGTGTTACAATCCTACCCACCTTATAAAAATTTCGTCCTCGAAATTAAGATAATCGTACCCCCTTCTAGGTCAAACATAGTTAAGGGTCAATCACTAGTCAATTTTCTCAACATCCTAGTACTTGGTCATCAGCTGGTCAACTTCTTAGGATTTTGCCTATGCTAGCTACCTAGTGTTGGCAACTAGAGATTAGCAAAGAAAACTCTATATAGGCTAGCTCTTAACTTCCCAATCCTATCAAGTCATCCATAACTAAGTACCTACAAGCTAAGCACACCAATCCCAAATACCCCATATATATGCTCAAGAACAACAACCCATCTCATATAACCTAAGTATATCATCTGTATATATATACATGACTGATCAACCAAGGGTTAAGGCATACTAAATTATAAGGGACTGAAACAAATCTTAGAACTAGGCTAAGGATGAATGGTCTGAATCATCAGTGTAGGCAAAAGGAAATGATGCCAAGGAGACTGAAATTACGAGCTAAAGGACAGGATGTTTGGGTCCACTTGTATAGTCAAGGTGAAAGGAAACCTACATGGTGACTGAAACATGCCTCTAGATCAACCTGACCGCTCCTCTATATCTGGCTGAACTAACTATATGCAGGATAGTGATCTGAAGAGTGAACCAGACTGGTGTACAGGAAATACAATAGGCAGTATACTGCAAATGGGTACAGGCTACGTACCAATCAAAATGCATTACATATATATACAACTATATATTTTAACCCTCATCACCTCAACTCTACTCAGGGTCTAATAAACACACTCCCTACCACATGTCTATCACTCCAATGAAGGGGTCAGATACTGTAAGGTGTACTGGGACAGAACAGTGAACTGTCCCAAGTGGTGAGTACAGGCCTCTAATATGCATGATACTAACCCTCTAGATATGCAGAATATGTTAAGGAAAATAATAATATCATAAAGGCTGCAAGGCATACTAACGTCCTATACGTAACTGGCTGGTATTATAAATAACAGGGAATCATCTACAATAGGTTACTATTCTAATACCAAAGCTAACTACCATCTCTAGGGTACAGACATCCTACAAGTCGTCATATCATTATACTATGAAAGAATCACCTATGAATAAGCTCTACAAAACTAAATATCCCTACTCCTAAGTTATTTATAACAACAGAAGGGTATGATGTTTAAAACCTTCTCAAGATACAATCTGTTAATCATATGCGTCTATCCAAAAATCATGTTGTCCAGAGTCTTCATCATGCTAGTGAGTAAGGCTACGATAATTACAGAGTCCTTGAATAAGGTACGTACCTCTAGATTCATGGTATTTAAAATTTTCGCATTGCCGCATGCGACGTAAAAACCTTAAATTCCTATACCCGAGAAATGCGTCCAAAATCTGACTACGTGTCCTCACTATGCCAACTAACACGACTATCGAAGATTCTAGATCCCATGATTTAGGTGACCTAGCCCATATGATTTTTTTAAGAAAACAACATAACAAAAGAACAACATGACAAAATTAATCAATCATCAAGGAACAGATGGAATCGGATTTCAAGGTAGTTATGAAAGACAATTTCGGGAATGGAATAGAGAAGAACGAACTTGCAGCAAGATCTCCAATGGTCTGTGCATCCTCGACTGCCCTGACGATAGATCGCCCTGCTGGTTTCCCCTGGTCTGCTGCTGATGCTGCATGAATCGCTGCTGCTGAGAGAAACCGGAAATGACGGGAAAAAGTCTCTGTACAGACGGAGGTGCACCTCTAATGTAGCAGAAACGCCAACCTGAGTCGGCACAAAAGGAGCTGCGGTCTCGAGGCCCTGATGAACAGGACGAGAGGTGGCCAGCCTCTCGATAGTATCCCCGAACCGAAACGATGAGATCGTGTCTCCATAACCATCATGAAGACAGATCCAAACAAGAAACAATTTCTGAGAATGAAGCAAAATTCAAAGGAGGACAGTTTATATTCAAGAGAAACAACAAGCAGCAAATTTAGATAAAAGGGATCTGATAAGGAGTTTTTCCTAATGTGATTGAGTACCTTCAAAATATCCTAATCCTACTGCAGGCTAGAGATACTCTAGTTCGAATACCACTACATAAACTCGACCTACATGGGCCACCATTATAAACGTGTCACGACCCGCACCCTAGAGTTAGGGCACGAGAAGTGGGTACGTCCAGCCTACGCCGCAGTGTCGACGGTAGAACGCTGTCCTAGGTCACAACATCTAACAATATAATTCTAAACAGTTTATACTCCCCGAATGGGGGTGACATAACAGAATGTTAACTCAATCACAACTAAGGAAGAAGAACACGACTAGCTAAACCAGTCTCAAGACAACATAAGTAAGATAAAGCCTAACTAAGCTAGTCTAGGCAATGGGGGTAATGTTCAGCTAGAGCTGGGTCCTCCTGAGAGTCCAGCTCACAAGTGTCTCTAGGGCTGCCCATAGAAGGTATCCACACAGGCCTCCTCCTCGTCCTCTGTAATATTTTCAACAGGTCCAGTCAGCAGAGCGAGCACAATACATCTCAACAGTTCATAGCAGGTTAGAAAATATAATCATGCAGTAAAGTAAGATACAAGTACTGAAGAAAATGTAGTATATAAACAGAGAGAGAACTGTAATAAAAATATCTACTATAAATAGAGAACTATCATGTGGCTAGTGAGTCAGAGTACAATATAGACATGTAAATGGCATAGGATGATTCTGATACTACATATGGAATGATTCTGATGCTACACTACTTAGATATTATTCACATGTCTACTTCTACTCCCGTACCCCCAATCAATACACAAGGATCCAACCAGGTTATGTTATGATTCCATGCAAAGGCCCCCGAAGGGTGGTACATGGAAGTCCCATAAATGGGGATTTAGGAAACCCAATAAATGGGATAAGGATTCAAGGAAGACTCTGTGATCATGAGAGTACATGTCACAAGTGATCAATGAACCAATGAAGCATAGTGATACACCATGTAAGTGAAACGCACAGAACATGTAGTATACGATGCTCCCTGAGGGGATAACATCTCAAGAAGGGATCCATATAGTACTAATCCGTGTGGCCAACGTGACAGTATCAAGTAAAGTAATTTAAAGCAGGAAAATAATTCTAAGCAGGATATAAAATGATCAGAGAATGTACTCGCCTGGTATCTGAGTGTCCGGATGAAATGTACTGTCCGAGGAGAGGTGTCTGGCTCCTAATCAGAACAGCACAAGTCACAACAAGTCTAAAATGATAACAAGATACAATTCAATGCATTCTATATGAATCTAGGTCAATCTAGGCCAAAGTCAACTCTTGGTCAACTCTGGTCAACCCTAGAAGTCAAACTAGGTCAAACCTAAGTCAAACAAGTCTATACTAGTCTAACTAGTCTATTCTAGTTCTAACAAGACTAAACAAATCTAATCTAGACTCCAACTAGGCATTCAAGTCACCCATAGGCCATAGGCTATACCATGCCTATGAACCAAACCATATATCACATACACAAGTCAAAATATATCTAATATATAATATACTCTAATATAGGATACACATATTGATATATTATATAATATAACTTAGTAACATACATTAGCATATAGGTTACCTATAATATATCACACATTTATATATATCAATATTTTTTTTATATAGGATACCTATATATACATCTCAATATATATACATGTAGAGATTAGGAAAGACACATGTATGTGTCCATGGGTGTGTGTGAAAACATGAGAGGGTGCCAATGTGTGTGTGCATGTGTGTGGACTGTACAGTGAAAAGGAATCAGCAACAGTGTGAGTGTTAGAGTGTACTGTGATACAGAAAACAGGGTGATACAATAGAATTTGGACAGTGATGTATAATAGGAAAACAATTCCAGTTCTAATCAACCTATTTAATCAAACAGTGAGTAGTTTTCAGGTTTTAAGAACTCATGTGACAGTGTCATATGTGTAATCAAGAATTCAATTCAAAAGCTGGTGGGAAGTTCTCAGGAAAGAAGGTGACAGTTTATAGGCTAGTTAACACAAGCCTCAATCTCTCATGACAGTTCAACCATCAACCCCAACACCAATTTCGAAATCCAATTATCAATGCAACCCAAAACTAATACACAAATCTGAACTAGTATAATACATTTGACTGAACATGGCAAAACAATTCAGAGTTTAGTTTGAACTGGAATCGATTGATAGTTTAAAAATAGGGAATGAAATCAACTAAAGTTGAATGTGAGTATCAGTCACTACATAACAGCCCAATCCTACTGTCTAATTTCCATTCCATGTCATAAAGCCTAATCTAGTATGTAAAACCTATCTAACATGAACCAATACACATGTAGGATCAATTAATATGACAAAATCATTAATTAGACAGTAAAAAATGGAATTAAACTTAGTAGAAAATAGAAACTGAAACCTGCGTATTAGTCCAGTTCTACACAGTTTAAACCATATGTCCAAAATTCCATTATCTCAATGCAAATGACCTCAACTTGAAAATCAAATTAACATGAACTAATACATATGTTCAGGAATTAAAATAGCAATAAATCATTAATTTAAATCAGTTCAATGGTATTAACTCAGGATGTTTAGGATTGAAATGAACATTCAAATACAATTAAAGGAAAAGTAAAATCTAAGGTTTAGGAAATTAGTTAACAGTGAACACATTGTATAACCTGGAATCAAATGATAAAATCCAGGAATAGTGAGCTGATAAGCATGACAGTTAACCATACCAAAATGACTTAGCAATTTGTAAGGAAAATCAGTAACATATCCCATCTCAGGAAATCATCTCCTGTGTACTCAGGTTCCTAAAATCTTGACAGTTCAAAATAAATGCAAATCCAACATTCGACAGTTTTAGTCATATTAAATTGGCTTAACAGTTGATGAGGATAATCAGTAGTAATTCCAAGATTTGAATCATGACATCCTAACCTTGTAACCATTACATTTAAGACCCATTCAATTGTAAAAACTGAACTAATTCAGTGTCTCAGGAATTCGAATAAGGGACAGTGTACAAATCAACACTCCCATATCCAATCCGTGCCAAATAATTCTTTCCAATGATTTCCTACATCTTAAGCATGTTAATTGCTATACAGGAATTTAAACATAACTAAAACACATAATGTAACCATGAAAACAACAGAAATGGAGGACAGTGTTTACACTGATACATTGAGTATCAGCCGATTGGGAATTTCCCATTTCGAAATAGAAATAGCAATTAATATAATAGGTTAATGGTTGGTAATACATTAGTGGATATGTGTACGTGTCACACAAGCAATAATGTGTCCAATAAGCACGACACAGGCTTGTCCAATAAACTAAACATACACAAACATAAAACTGCATTCAGACAGTGTCGTGCACGCGTTCCAGGGAGTCTAGGACACGACATGACACGAATTAGATCTCGTGATCACACATGTGGGTTCGCCTAGGGTAGGACTTGGGGCTTAGCACCCTGAATCGGACCCATGTGTCGTCGTGTCCGACTTATCAAGCCGTATCCGAACCCGAAATCGAACTGTGCGCGCATAGTGCAAATCCAGTGCACACACGAATACGTGTTTGATACGACACGAGGACTCGTGCAACTTGGGGAGCCTCGTGTCAGTGTCTGCCCCAACGTGTGTGTCGAATATCTCGTGTCCAAGTGTCGTGTCCAAGGAGGATTTTCCCCCGAGTAGCAGGGGACTGCTGTACGTGCGAAAACGTGTGTGTTCGCGTGTCCAAATCGACCCGACACAATACAATCATCACCTCTGTCAACCAGAATCCAATAAGCAATACCAAAACCTAATTTCCTATTCAAAGGTTTTCCAAAAACCAGATCGAAATCTCCTTTGGGGCATTACATCAAACAGTGGGTAACTTGGACTGATACGTGTCCAATTAGGACACTAATAGGACACAAAATCCTACAAAAATCTAGGGTTAGCTAGGGGACACCTAGATCTAGGCTAGAATGCAATAATAATAGCAATTACAATAGGTTTTGAAGGAGTTAGCTGTAGGTGTCAAATCCTCAAAAAAACTCCAAAGAGGGGTGTTCCTCTTGATAGCCAAACTTCTCCAAATTGCTCCCAAGCTGAAATAATCTTCCATAAACAGAAAGAACAGGTGAATTAGAACCTAATGCAATTTGTTTGGATGGAAAAGGAATTAAATAGGATTTTCTAGGGATTATTGAAGTTGGAGACTCACCTCTTTCTAAAACTTGCAAATAATTCTAATGTAGGCTAGCCCTAATTTCTAGGAGCATTAAATAGGTGGAGGAATCCCTTTGTGGCCGGCCATGGGCTGTTGGGCTAGGTTTAGGGCTCCACTAGTGTTGGGTTGGGCCTAAGTCACAAGTCATGACTTGTGAAATCATAAGCCATTTTCTATTCAAATCAAATCCTAATTCTTCCTAATAAATTCTAATGAGTTAAATGTCACTAACTTAGGTCAAGCTAGGGTTCCATAACCTAACAAAATAGTCTTGACCTAGGTTAGCCTCTAGGACAGTCTCCTAAGTCAACACTAGTCAAAGTCAACTGTAGCACTAAATCAATTATACTAAAAATCACTAAAAATTCTAATAATTATAATTAATACTAAATAATTCCAAATAATTTCCAAAATTACAAAAATGACTAAAATACCCTCAAGCTAGAAATGATTCATGAATATCCTAATCACATGGCTAGGCTCTAGGTCAACAGTCTCTAAGGTTACACTAGCCAAACACCAAAATCATAAGTCATGATTTAAAATAGTTTAAAAAAATGATTTTAAAATTACCAAGGATCATATCATGATTTAAATATCATTATTAAAAGACTAAAATTACAAAATTTCAAAATTACCCTCATTTTAGAAAATTGGGTGTTACAATCCTACCTACCTTATAAAAATGCCAAGTAGGTATGTGGTCGGCTAGGGTAATACGACACATCCGAAGATGGCTATTAACGATAGAAAAATACGGCATGACATACGTGAGGTGTATGTGTCCTATTTACGATATGTACGATATCAATTGGGTGTGACCACATACCTACTTGGCATTTTCCCTCCCCGAGACACAAATCGAACAATAACGATAAGTCGTAATCAATTTGTGATAATTCATGATCAATATACGATAAACAAGTCACGATCACGACTATAAACAATAACCATAAAACACAATCAAGGAACACAATCATGATCGAGAAGTACAATTACATGTCCAATCGTGTCGCAATATAAAATATGTCATGATAAGAAATTATTGCATTTTTAATGTATTGAGAAACATGAGTAAGGAGTGTACTTCCCTTAAGTCCAAATGCTATGAATAGCACTAATCCACCTATAAAAATAATAAGTAAAAATTAGGTCAAAATCTTTTCAGAAATTCCTAGAATTCCTAATTATTCTATCTAGTTTCTTAACCAATAATTATCAAGTCCCTTAATTCCATCTAACTAATTTCTAAGTCACTACTTAGCTAAAATTCTTAAAGGCTACAGGCACAAACTAAGGGTCTAGCCCAAGGTTAATATGGACTTAGTCCAAAATAGTTTAATAAATCTAAAACTCAATTAAACCCAATTAATCTAGGGTTCAGCCCACTGACTATTGGGCTGCAGGCCCATCCTATATATCCAATTCCTATATTTTCTTTTTTTCCTTTTTTTTCCTAGGCTTACTTCCCACCCCACAAAACCAACAATTCAATTTATATTTCTTTTTATTACTCAACTTAACCCAAACCTACTGGCCTAACAAGCCAATCCGGCCCAAAGACTGAACTAAAAACCCTAATCCTCCATTATATTCTCTCTCTCACACTCAGCTGCCACTCTATAGAAAAAACTCTAGAATTTCTGAAGAAGGAGAAGAAGGAGGAGGAGGAGGAGGAAGACGAGAGAAAAAAGGCTCACCTAAAGCTCCTCTTGGTGGTGCTAGGCGGCGATGTCTCTCATGGCGGCGCTCGCGGACATGGTGCGACGAAGAATTTGAGAAGGCAGCGGGTGAGGGGATATCGCCCCGATCTGGCCGATCGGGAAGTCAGATGACGGACAGAGTCAGGAGCGGATCTCGGCGAGTGCTTGAGGTGGAGTCCAGTCGAGGAACTGATCTACGACTCAAGATGTAGTGCCATGTCCCTACATCGTGCCCATTTCCTGTCTACAGGATAACGAAACATTGTCTCTATCGATTTAGTCAGAACCGATTGATCGAGATCGATTGAATCGATTGAACGAGATCGATTGAATTAAGATCCTTTCCTCGTTATGGAATGGTTTCTTGGGAATCTAGTCCCATATTCAGCGGGTTACGCCTCAATGATGGACTCTGCGGCTGAGTCGGGAGAGACCTTCAGTTGCTCTGATTTTTATGCGACACTTTCTTCTTTGTCTTTCGTTTCTGAATGCATTTTCATGAATTTTTTAATGGTTTTCATGGCTTGCGTTCTTCGAATTTTGCATTTCCTATCGAAGTCATTGAATAAGACAGTGTTCTGACTAGTTACTTATGGGATTTCAAGTGATCGCGTAGGCGCCGTCTAAGTACAGCCAACCAGTCTCTCGCCTCAAGAAAAATCAAAGTGAGTGGCTGACCTCCGTCCCTTCGACCCTCTGTTTCTAAAGATATCATAGATACAAATGAGATATGCTTGTCTTTATAGTGTTGAATTGTTAAATTGTGGCATGATTCCTTACGAACACATGCTATAGAACTGTTTTAACATGAAACTGATGCATGCTTTCTTATGCCATATTTACTATAGACCTGTGAAAAATGAAGATTTAATAGATTAACGAATATCGCAATGATAAGACGGAGTACCTTAAAATGGGCAAAGTTCTAAAGAATGAAGAAGAATAATACGGTCATTATACAACTTGTGCACAAGGTGTAGCTTCCTTGAACGGTTGCCTAGGCCAAGGAACCGATTCGGCCTAGGAGGAACGAGAAAAACAGTGCTAGCAGAACTGGAACGGGTGATTCGGGAACTTTCAAACATGGCTAGCTACCCGCCACGAAAGGATCGCCGTCTAACCGAGCTATAGTCAAAGATGGCTTGAAATTCCCAGTGACCTTCACACCCTTATACTACTTTATCTGATACCTGTGACACGAGATGAATATGGATAGTTGTTAAATGTATATAATTTTCATATGCTTGCCTCTTAAAATGTTCACATGCAATCCATCAGGATGGTTAGAAATTTAAGATCACTAAGCACATAACATATTTATAAAACTTCTTGAACAAATGAGATCTTGGGTTTAAATTAGCCATCCACTAGTACGTGTGGTCTTACTGACCCTCGCTCTACACAGGTGCCACAAATCAGGAGGAACGCGCCCTCTAGCAAGGCGACGTTCGTATTTTGAAGCTTTGTCCATGCGCCGAAGACTTTTGTTGAACTCTTTTGAAGACTCTGTACATCAATCCAAGATGTCGCGACTCCCTACCATTCCATATGATTTGTAAATGTTGGTTGAACAAAGGAATGTAATGTATGGAACGACTATTTCATCATCATTCATTTTGAGTCAAGTTTGTAAGCCCGTGCGGCATCAAGTTGTAATCGAGTCATGTAAAATGAAGTCCATTATCAATAAAATGAAGTTTTTTCTATATCACATGTGTGTTCAATTTCTTTGCATACTCTTTATTGTTGTGTTTTGGATAACCTTATGACTTGCCTCGTACGAACGCAAATTAGGTTCGCACAGGAGACGACTATCGATTCTACAGAATTGGGGCATGACCCAAGAAGTGGTGGAGGCGACGGAGAGGTGAAGCCCTAGGCAGAGCAGATTGGTGGTGAAAATGGTAGCTACGGGATCTGGAGCAAGAGAAGGGGTGCGGTCAGGTCTGGATCCAGTTCTCGACGAGGTGAGGCAGTGGAAGTCGGTCAGAGGGGGTGGATCTGTTCGACCAGCTCTCATGCGACGGAGAACTGGATCGAGGAGATCAAGAATGCGGTTGCATCACCATGGCAGCGCCGGAGGAGCCGGGGAAGACAGTGGCACAGCGTCTGGAGGGATCTCGAAGGATCCGGTCGACGTTAGCGATAAGGATCTGCTCGTACGGACAGTGGCACCGGACAGGTACAGATCCAGTGAGATTGAGGACCAGGCGGTGGAGATGGTGGCACTCCGGCGATGGCTCGGCCGGCAGCGACAGAGAAAGAATTTAGTGTTAGGGTTTCTTTGTGGAATTAGGGGACGTGTCCTGTGTCGAGGACACAGCAGGACACGGGACTAGGGTTTGGAAAAGATGTACTGGATTTGTGATGTGTCCGTATCCTCAGGGTTGGACCCAGGGACACGAAGAAGATGATGTAATTGTAATATTTAGGGAAACTAATAAAATGGATGCAGATACGGACACAATTAGGACACGATCATTAGGACCTTATGGGAATTTGGACTGATTAGCACTAATAATGGTTAGTCCTATTTATAGGAGCCATTAGAAGATTCTATATGCTAATTAGCACATGGCCCCAAGAAACCTAGAATATTCCAGAAAATATTCTTTGGAATATTCTAGTCATGGGATTAATTAACACTAATCAGCATTAATTAAGAACTAATCCTAATTAATTAGGAAAATAATTCTAGAAAGTTCACACTCTAATCTTTAGGGCTAAAGGCTACTAGGAATTTACTAATATTATTATCCTACCATAGTATTTACAAGAATGCCACTCCACTCTCAAATATGGATAAACCACTCCTCTTCTAATTAGTTACAAATTTGCCAGTCCCTCTTCATGAGTTCCTAATTAGCCAACTTCTAATCCAGAAATTACTAAAATGCCACTCCTAATAATGAATAATAAAATAGCTAAAAATAATTTAAGAAAAATAGGATTTTATTAGAAAAAATGGAAGGTGGGGTTACAATTTTATCCATCAATCGCGGCCAAGCCATGAGTACGGCTAGATACATTAGCTAACTAGGGTTATCACAATCCTAATTACTAATATATGCAGTTTGGGAAATCCAATCTGGTTGCCCGTCCTGCAGACTACCTAACTTATCCAGGCCGATAACATAGAGAATAAAGTGGATACATCTCCCGGGAGACAAATGTATCCTAAAGACATGTAAATGGTGCAACACTCGAAAGTGCGTTGGAAATGTACTCATTATGACAAATAGCTACAAAACCATAGTAAAGGCTGGAACAAAAGGCTTGCAAGCAACCGTGAAAATCTTCCCTCCCAATGCATCTAGATAATCAAGCAAGTTGTTTCTTCCTTAACATTTTTATTCAGGATTCTGGGTATGGCATTCCACAGAATCCATCCTAAATAAGAGACATACAAAACAAGACAAGCCATGAAAGAGTGCACTATAACAAGCCACAACAAGAAATTAAAGTACCAAGACAGGAGTGCACTATGATGAGCCACTAAAATAAGCTAGACGTGTACAGGGATCAAAAGTGCGCCATGACGGGCCACTATGTCAAACTAGACAGGATAAGAATCAAGAGTGTGCCACGATAGGCCACTATTAGAGACACTAGACATGTACGAGAAATCCAAACAAATATGGTGGTACATAGCAAGAAACATGGCATAGCATAACAGGAAAGCAATAAGCAGAAAGAAATCAGAAACCAGAATAAAATCAAGAGATACATAACTTGGGTATCCTGGCGGTATTCCGGCGGTATACTCTTGTATATCAGCGGTATAACGGACTATGGGGACACAAAACTTGCTAAAAAAATATAATGTATAGGATCGATATACCGGTGGTACATACCAGTACATCGTCGGTATGTCGTTAATTGTAACATCAGATTTTTGGTCTAAAAAGGACCTACAAACCGGTATGTCGTCGGTATACCCTAGTATATCAAAGGTATGCCGTTTGTGTATAAAAATAACACTATAGGCATGAAACAAGTCCCGAAAACCAAATCTCGTCCTAAAAGTTGCTAAAATCAGTATAACCATGAATACATTACTATAGAAAGGTTGTGTACAACATATATACTAAGTCTCATGGCAGGTACTTCGGTATCATTCCTGATACGGAGTTTTCTACTAAGAGAATATCAATATTGCACAGGAAATCAAAACTTAGATCAGACCAAATTTCGAAACGGTCAAAATGACAAGAATCTCGAGAAAACATATTTGTAAAACAAGTAATAGGTAATACTGGACATTCAAAGCTATAGAAAATAAAATAGCAGTGAAAACAATATTGTTTGGTATTTCGACAAGATGTACTTGTCAAAAATAGCACCATGCCTACTCGAGGGATTCAGAAACCACACTCTGAGGCCTCGAGACCAAGCTCCTAGCTCACAAGAAAAATGGAGAGAAAACGAGAAGGAAGGAAATGTGGAGAGAGATTGTAAAAAAATTGAAAAGAAATGAAAGGGTATATATAGAGAAGGTAAATTAATTGTGACCGTCCGATCATGATACACGACTCGATCTGAATCGATCTCGACCGTTCTGAAGAAGACCAAATATCCATTAGATAATAGAATGTATATTCACCATTCAAGAAATATCTAAGCACTATTTACGAAAATATAAAAATACTATTTACGAAAATATCTAAAATCAAAATATCTAAAAGTAGATAATATCCCCCGTACGGTATACCGTCAGTACACACCAGTATACCAGCGGTATGCCGGTCAAGGGGTAAAGTCTCAAAACTTAAGTTTTCCTAAGTTTCTCCGAAAGTCAATAAAATATAGAATACAGTATAAAAATACGTATCTGTATTCAAATACCGATACCGTGAGACGAGTCTCACAAATGATGCACCCCTCGATACGGTTATTCAATGTTCTAGACTTAGTGTTCAATATTCTATGGGTCGTACACTTGATGCACACCATGATACAGTCCATCAATGTTCTATATTTGATGTTCTCCGATTCGTGCCATCTATGCACGCCTCGCTATAGTTTTTGATATCCTACGACTCATGCACTAGTGCACGCTTTGCTTCAATTATTCAATGTTCTATCATAGTGTTCAATGCACACTACGACTCGATCTACCCGAGCCACGCATATGAAATCGGTAAAGTATTACACACGATGCGGTGCATTTTGTTAGTCATGAAGTAGTAGAGGAAAGGGACCGAGCCCACTCAACTTAAGTCGATTCATATATCTCTCATCGAGCCAATACAGCCCGACACCTTAATTTCGTTGCATGATCATCTCGTCTGATCTAACCGTATGAGATCTCTGCGCTCCTTCGTACTAATCGACTGATTTGACCTATGGTATCCATGCTTCAACTTGTTGCGGGGCTATTTCGATCGCACATGATTTCGCACGATACCTGCACATGAACCAACTAAATCAATCTTTCTTTAAATTGAAATTATACTTCCTCGAATCAAACTCATACCTCTTCGAATCACTTGACCCAGCTTAATTCACCGTACGGTGCAGGGTACTACAGTTGTTTAAAGAAGATGCTCTCATGACTAAGAACAGTGAGTTGCATGCTAAATATGATAAGTTAGATATTAAGCTGGAAAAAAAACAGTAATTAAACCTATTATTTTGGCTAACACAAGGCATGTGACACATCACAAAGCAACAAATGACAAAGCCTACGCAAAGAAGGCCAGAAAATCAAAAGTCACACACAATCATGCTTTCTATTATAGACATCAATGCCAAACATAACACACCACTTCACATACTCATACTACTACACCTTAAACTAACACCTTCTGTCACTATTGTGGCTTACAAGTACACATTCTTGCCAGTGCCATATCAGAAGATTAGTATATATATGAATGTTTATGTATGGGTTCCAAAAGTTGACATACCATGACCATCACAGAAGTGGGTACCAAAGGTCACATCTTCAACCTGTGTTGTAGGTGGACCAACCCTCTCATACTAGAAGCTAGTAGATTCTCGATAGTGGTTGCTCATGACATATGACAGGTGATGATACTTTATTTGCTCACGACATATAACGGTAACATTGGTATTCCACTTTTTCCTGTAATAAAAGATGTTTGTTTAGTAATAGAATTAAAACATAACCTATTAAGCATTAGTCATCAAGCTGATAATGGTTTATGGTATTAATTTTGTGAAAACTAAATACTCGATTTATGATTGATCTAATAATAAAGTTATTTATGAAGGTATTAGGGAAGTTTTTTTTATCTATTAGAGGATACTAATAATGCAGGAAATTGCCTTTATGCTAACAAGGATGAAAGCTAGTTATGGCATATACGTATAGGACATGCAAATATGGACACAATTGCTAGACTGTCTATAAAGTAATTGGTAAGAGGCTTACCGAAAATCTCCTTTAAAAAGGATATGGTTTTGTGTTGACTGTGAAAAGAACAAAGCAACAAGATCTTCCTTTAGTCCATAAACATTGTAAGTACCTCTAGACGTCTTCAACTATTAGACATGGATTTGTTTGTACCTAGCAGAGTCACCAGTCTTAGTGGTAAGCTATATGTTTTTGTTATTATAGACGACTTTCGAGATTTACATGGGTTTATTTTCTTACAAATAAAATTGAAGCATTTTCTGAATTTGTGACTTTTGGAAATATGTTCAAAACGAAAAAGACTTTATGATTACTCCAATCCGAAATGATCATGGAGGTGAATTCGAAAATGCATCTTTAATAAGTTTTTGTGATTCAAATGGGTTTTCAAATGGGTTTTCAAATGAATTTTACTGTCCTAGAATTCTTCAACAAAATGGTATTGTGGAATGGAAGAATAGAACTCTTGACGATATAGCTATAGTCATGTTGAATCAATCTAATCTTTCGAAGTACTTTGGGCTGAAGCTGTAAATAAGGCATGCTACATTTAAAATAGGGTTTTGATTTGACCCATATCGAAGAAGACTTCATATGAACTTTGGTTTGGTAGGACTCCTACTATCAGTTATTTCAAAGTGTATGGTTGTCGTTGTTTTATTTTGAGTACCAAGGATAACTTGAAAAAATTTGACTCTAATGCTGATGAAAGAATCTTTCTTGGCTATGCCTCAAAAAGTAAAAGTTTTAGAGTTTTTAATAAACATTCTATGATTGTTGAAGAATCTATTAATTTTACTTTTGATGAGTTTAACAATCGGGTATAGAGTGATAGTAACAATGAAGATGTTGGAACAACATCCAACAAGAACCCTGAAGATACAGCAACCGGCACAAGCTATCTAGAGAGTTTGCCAAAGAAAATGAGGTTCATGGCTGATCATCCAGAAGAATTGGTCATAGATAGTATATCCAAGGGAGTAAGCACTCATTCTGCAAGTAAGGATATAATTGCAAATATAGCGTTTATTTTTGCAAGTAAAGCCTAAGAATGTTGCAGAAGGTTTTTCTGATGAGTTTTGGATTACTGTCATGCAAGAGGAATAACAAACTCGAACGTAATCAAGTTTAGGAACTTGTTCCTGGACCTAATGATTATATGATCATTGGTACCAAATGGGTATTCTGAAATAAAGTCAACGATGATGGAGAAGTCATACGTAACAAAGCACATATCCTAGATCAAGGTTATAATCAAGAAGATGCATTGACTATGACGAGACTTATGCTCCTATTGCAAGATGTCATGCCCAGAACCTGAATACTGGCAAGTAGGGATGGACCATGCCAGCTACATATACCAAAGTACTTCAGTACTTCAGAATAACGTATAAGCTGTATAAATGGGGGTTCGCGACTACAATCCAATAGGCAATCCCAGGTCAAGAATCCTAGGTATCTCAATCACATGAAGTAAACAATGTACAAGAAGTATGATTATCTAGAATATTAAATAGTAGAGCGTCTCAAACTATCATATATCAATGATCATGAAGCTAGTAACACAGAATGAAGAACTAGCAAGAGTAATAGTCATACATGATAAGCTCTAGCTATAGTCTAGAATACGTAAATCAAGTCTAATGCCGTAGGTTAATTGTCAAGTCCAAACACGAGCTAAACAGGTACTCGGTGGAGAAAAAACCTCAAAAGAATATGTACAGAAACTAGTGGGCATAAAATATTAAAAAAACCACTCAGGTAATCTAGTGCTCCGGGTAGTCACCATCAAGTGGAAGGAACGGAAGATTCTCGGACATCACTACCAAATTTGGCCAAATAAAACTAGTAGGGTTAGGCCCCCAGATAGCAAGTATCACAAGGAAGCCAAACTAGGTTCTAAAATCAACATACAATCATAATAACACTAAAGAAGTAAACAAGACATGAATAGTATAAACGGAACCATAGTATATATGAAAGCAAAACTGGAAACATGTAAAAAAAACAACATGTGAACATATAAGGATGAAACTGAGCATGTAAGCATGTAATGAAGCCGAGCATGTAAGACAAGTAGTAAAACCGGACATGCAAATAGGAATAGTAACAGGTACGGGAATCTAGATGCTGAAATAACAAGCTAGAACAAGACAAGACTAGACAAAATAGGAATGGAATCCATCCATCAATTACGGCCAAACAATGAGTACGGCTTGATACGTTAGCTAGCTAGGGTTATCATAGTCCTAAATTCTTACAAATGTAAGTTAAGAAATTCAATCCAATTGTCTGCCCTGCAGACTACCCGACTCAGCCAAAAAGAAAATATGTATAGTAGACACACTGCAGTAAGATATGTGTCCTAAGGTGCAACACTCGACGGTATACTAGAAAAGTTCTCATCATGATAAATAGCACCAAATCCCAAGTACAGGAATGGAGCTGAAACAAAGGGCATGCAGGTAACTGGTAAACACTTCCCTTTCAATGATCTAAATAATCAAGCTAGTTGTTAACCCTTAACATTTTATTTAGGATTTCGGGTGTAGCATTCCACAGAATACATCCTAAATATGAAACATGCGAGACTAGACAAGACAACTAAGAAAGTGCACTATAGCAAGCCACTACAAGACAAAATAAATATCAGGACAAGGGTGCGCTACGACAAGCCACTAGGTCAATCTATACATATACAAAAATCAGGAATGTGCTATGACATGCCACTACCAAGCAAGCTGGACATTATAGGAATCAGGTGTGCGCCACGGCGCGCCATTATCAGGTAGACTAGACATGTACAAGAAATCCAGGTAAACATGGCAGTATAAAGTAGGAATCATGGCATGGTATATACATAATTATACTATCAAGAAAAATCCAGAAACTAAACAATAAATCATGAAAGAATAAAACTTGGGAGTCCACTCGGAAGATCCGATGGATTATCGCAAATTTTTGAAGGATTGTCTGATCGGTCACAACAAGTAATTTGTACATAAAATGGGACATTCAAAAAATTCGGCGGATTGTCGCAGATTTTTGAAAGATTATCTGGAAACATGGTAAAACTTAACAATTGTAAGAACAATTCTCCGGGGCCAAAATCTGGTCCCAAATCTCGTCCAAGTCTAGTCCAGCTATACTCAATACTGCAGGTAAGTATCATATACCAATATGGACTAAGTCTAGATGTAGAGACTCTCGTATCGTTACCAATGTCAAGTTTTTTCAACAAAACCTAGCTCAAACCAAAGTCTGAGACGGTGAAAATAAGGAGAATCTTGAGGAAAACAATTTTAGTAAAACAAGTTCTAGAAAATAATGAACTGTTTAGGCTACATAAATCAAAACGACTGTAAAACAATAAATGTCCAGTAGTTCGGCAAGATGTACTTGCTTAAGATAGCCCCCAACCTAACTCTTCAACTCTACCACCAAGAGGGATTAAGAAACTACACTTTGAGGTCTAGAGACCAAGCTCCTCTCGAGGAATTCGGAGTGGAAACGAGAAGAGAAGAAGAGTGGAGAGAGAAACTAAATTTTTTTTGAAAGAAATCAAACTCATATATATAAAGAAGGAAAACTAATTCTGACCGTCTTATTACGATCCACGACTCAATCAGGATTAATTCAGACCGTTCTTCAAAGAAAACCAAAAAACCAATGGATAATAAGATGTGTCAAAACCAAGAAACCACTGGACAAAATAATGTATCAGTACTATTCATCAAAATATTAGAGTACTATTTATCAAAATATTCCATCCCTATCGACGATCAGATGATCCGACGGATTTTCTTTGATTTTTGTTGGATAATCCGAAATGTCACAACAACTTTTTTCATCTAAAAATGGACCACTCGGACGATCTATCAGATTTTTGCAGATTTTCGGCGGATCATCTAAAAAGATCAAATCTCTTTACTTAGAGAAAATTTTTGAGTTCGCCATTCTATATGTCGATCCTAACACAAGTCTATGACAATACCAACAGGTATCATAACAGTCTCGAACAATCTAGAAATAATTACAGTCAGTAAAACTTAATAAATCAGTAAATACTCATGTATCCGTATACA
This sequence comes from Iris pallida, assembly GCA_029216955.1. NCBI lineage: Eukaryota > Viridiplantae > Streptophyta > Magnoliopsida > Asparagales > Iridaceae > Iris > Iris pallida. Next base: position 17,371 of record JANAVB010040794.1, on the reverse strand, counting down.
AATATCGATACTGCGAGGCAAGTCTCACAACTCTCCCCTCCTTATAAAAATTTTGTCTTCAGAATTTCCATAAGGCAAGCAAAAAGGCAAGAAATCCAGGAAAACATGCTATCGGAATTATGATAGAAAACTCATAAATCATGAAATCCAACTAGAGTAATGTAAAAAGAATGTAAAAGCAATAAACATACAGCAACAATATCATATATTCCTATAATCACACTCAAACAGGTAGAGTATAGGCACAAAGATAAGTATACCTCACGAGTCAAAAAATATACGGGTAACGAGCTCGGATATCATCCTCGTGCTCCCATGTCGACTCACCCGGTGAGTGATGATCTCAGAAAATACGAACTAATCGGATAGTCCGGTTCTTGAGAACCTTCTCCCTCTGGTCCAAAATGGATACGGGCCTTTTATCTTATGATAGGCCGGTACCAACGACCAGCTCAAAATGATCTAGGATATGGCTCAAACCCAGAACATACCTACGCAACTGAGATACGTGAAATACGTCATACACCTCACATAGCGAAGGTGGAAGAGCAAAACAATATGATACATCTTCTACACACTCGAAAATATCGAATATCCTGATAAATCTATGACTAAGCTTTCCTTGTACACCAAACCTGATGATCCCATGGGTAGGCAAGATTCGAAGAGATATATGGTCGCTGACCAAGAACTCAAGACGACAACGATGCCGATCTGTACAATGATGATGTCGATCCTGAACCACTCTGAGATGCTCTCAGACCTGCCTGACTACTCCAACTAACTGAGCAATCATCTCTGGACCAAGCATCTATCTCTCCCTAATGTTACCCCAAGATAGAGGTGACCTACATCTCCTACCATAAAATGCCTCGAAGGGTACCATCTGAACGCTCGCCTGAAAGCTGTTGTTGTAAGAGAAATCCACTAGGTACAAGCGATTCTCCTAAGAACTACTGATGTCAAGAGTGCATGATCGAAGCATATCCTCCAAAGTCTGAATTGTATGTTCTGACTGACCATTTGTCTAAGGATGGTACGCTGAATTGAAACTCAAACGGTTAACCTGATACTGTTGAAGACTTTGCCAGAAATAAAAAGTGAATCCGTAATTCCGATCTGAGACAATACTACACCCATATAATCTAACAATCTACCTCATATACATCTTAGCCAAATGATCAGTAGACTGACTAACTCTGAAAGGTAAGAAGTGGACAACCTTCGTAAGTTGGTCTACTACAACCCAAATGGCATCTCTACCAGTCAGGGATCTAGGAAGACCAGTCATGAAGTCCATAGTGATATGCTCATACTTCCACTCTAAAATCGATAGAGGCTAAAGAAGTCCGGCTAGTCTCTGATGCTCGACCTTGACCTGCTGGCAAACTAAGCACCGAGTGATAAACCGAGCTATCTTCCTCTTTATATCATTCCACCAGAAATGCTGATGAATATCACGGTACATCTTCGTTCCTCCTCGATGAACAGATACTAAGAACTGTGGGCCTCTGACATAACCTTATGTTGAATATCTCCACTCGGTACACAAAGATGACTCCCAAACTTGAGTGTCCCATCCTCATGAACACATAACCCTGGCCTGCGCCTTGAAACACACTCTGCTCTGAGACACTAAAGTCTGGCATTACTGGACTACATTACTTAGATTCTTTCTACCAGGGTAGACTGGACTGCAAGCCTGCCATCAAAGCTGACTCACCAGGTAGCACTACCTCAGTGCCCATGTCCTAAAGGTCCTCCTGGGTTTGATGTTGCCCCGTCAAAAAATAGACTTTCGGTCTCCTGCTCAAAGCATCTGCAATAACATCGTCCTTCCCTAGATGGTATTGATGGTCAACATCATAATCTGACAGCAACTCTAGCAATCTCCTCTGCCGCATATTCAGATCCCTCTGGGTGAACACATACCTCAAGCTCTTTTGATTAGTAAAAAATCTCCACTCAATCCCTATACAGATAATGTCGTCATAGATTGAGGGCAAACACAACCGCTGCAAACTCAAAATCATACGTCTGATAGTTCTTATTATGGTCCCAAAATATCTGAAGAACCACGTGAAGATGCTGCATGTGCACTGCCTCAGTCCGACTATAGCCCAAGATATCATCAATGAACACTATCACAAATTGGTCTAAGTAGGACATGAAGAAGCGATTTATAAGATCTATAAAAATTGCTGACCCATTGGTCGCTCCGAAAGGCATAACAAGGAACTCTCAATGGCCATACCGAGATCTAAATGCCGTCTTGGGTATATTATGCTCTCTTACTCTGATGTGATGGTACCCAGATTGTAAATCGATCTTCAAAAACACAGCTGCTTTACTAAGCTGGTCGAATAAGTCATCTATCCTGGGCAAGGGATACTTGATCTTCACGGTCACTGTATTAAGATGACGATAGTCAATGACCATACGCGATGAACCATCCTTCTTCTTCACAAGAAGGGTCGAAGCTCCCCAAGGCGATCCACTAGGGTGAATGAATCCATTGGTCCTAAGCTTCTCGATAGACTGATACATCACCAACAACTCTGAAGGAGACATCCTGTAGACTCTCACTGATACTGGCTCTGCTCCGGGAATCAAATCAATATAGTACTCAATCTCCCGAACTGGAGGCATACCTAGAAGCTCCTCGGGAAATACATCGGGAAACTCATAAACTACTATAGGCAACTGTACTTTCTCGGCTACCGCCATCTACATGACCACCGGTGAAGACTCCACCTCACCTCTGGAGAATATGAATTCCTTCTCATTCGAGACCGAAAGATAACCTTACTAGCATGACAATCTATCATAGCGTGTCGAGCAATCAACCAATCTATACCTAGGACGACAACATAATCCCCCATTGTCACATCCCGCTCCCAGAATACGGCGAGTCGAGTACGTAACATCATCCCCAGGCTATGCGCCGAATTTGCGATTATCGCCCGTAAAACATCAGAATAGAAAATATAAGAAATTAGTACATTCATGTACACAACTACAACTATATTATACATCAAGTGTTTTCTAAGAGTACATTATTATAAGTCTGTTACAATAAGATATTTTACATATGATGGACTACAAAATGTTGGTTGCCGTCTCTTGAGGTTCTCCAGACCGTCTATTCCTCGATGTTGACTTCGTCATACAGAGGTAACGTTTTCGCAGGAATGTCATCTTCTCCTAGTGAACAAATACGAGGTCGCTTAAAAACGACAAGCAAGTCCTCGGTCAAGAACAGTTAAAGAAATAAAAAGATGATAGAAACTGGAATGACATAAATAAATAATATATATACCAAAATTTAGGAAGTTAGATTTACATTTATGATTATAAATTGAATTCCTCAATACTAATGTCCTTTTTTTCTTGCATAGGCACTTAACATGCATAAGAACATATATGTCCTAAATGAAATACAAATTTGAGAACAACCCTTTTGAATATCCTCTTAACCAGCTTTTCCGACAACAATCCTGTATACCTGGGATCAGGCTGTGACTTGGTAGCACGGTGCTTAGAATCCGGCCCTGCCTCTCCTGGGCTTAAATGTACTAAGTCGCTCTTGGACTTAGAAAATTACCAATTTAATGTTGCTGTCGAAATTGGTGCAAATATATCAGATGGTAAGGGATTAAATCTGGCCCTACCTCTCATGGGCTAAATGGATGGCACGGTTATTACAAATCCGGCCTTGCCTCTCCTGGGCTAAGTGAGTTAAGCCTCACATACTCAATTCGTATGGCCCTACTAATAAGCTAATGTATTGATCAGTTTTGGTTATGAATTATGTTGCGGAACTAATTAAGTGATATCTGGGTTGTTCTCCCCCGTCCAATGCTTTCTAATTATTAATTAAATTCCAAGAGGATTTCCCTAGAGGATTTCTAGGTTTATGAAAATAAATCGATCTAAAAGTCAAGAATTGACTATCTCTTGGAATTTTCAAAAATTTTGACAGAGTCTCCTCTGTATTTGTTGACTCCGAAAAATTTGCAAGAGACAAAATAATATAAGAATATAAACCCGAGTTCGCCGACCCCTTCGGTAGAGCAACTCTCAACACCGGAACCACGCAATTAATATCTCGGGTTTGCCCAACCCCTTCGGTAGAGCAACTCTCAACCCCGGATACTCACACAATATAATAAAGCACAGTTTTAAGGTTTTCTTACCTTGGCAAGCATTTTAAGCGAGTAAGCAAGTTTTCTGGGTTATTGCAGCTTGATAAATATTACATAAATTAAAAAATAGAGTTATTAGTAGCACAAATAATACCAAATTTTGCTTCCAAGTGTCATAACTTACAAATTAATTTTATACTCTTTGTAACATTGGCTTGAGATGCAAAAAGAGTTTTAAAAATTAGAATTTGATAGATGTAAGTTACCTTGATATATAGAAACTTGTGGACAGAATTAATCATGTCAATGTATGTCATTTTGGTATATTTTACATTGTGGACAGAATTAATATCATGTCAAATTAAACCAAAAATTTTAATTAAGTCAACTAAGTCCTTACTTGCTAAAAATCCACTTATTTTAGCTCTTTTGGGCATGCATAGGAGTTTAAATTTTGAAATTTCGCAAAGGTAAGGTTATCTTATCCTATAGGAACCTAAAAATTCTATTTTAACTATATAATGAGTCCAACTTTATTAAATAGGGATATTTTATATTATGGACATATTTGACATAATTGAAAGAAAACCATTTCAATATTATACAAAGAAGTATGAAATTTACATATGCATATATCTCGTAGATTGCAATTTTCTTTGAAAGACCTAACAAGTGGACTACCCTAATGTTTTGGTATTTGTGTAAAATGGTTCTTACTATATGTTTGTTACAAAATGAGTCGTTTAGGCATATTGTAATTTTTTGGACAGATTTGCAATATATATATATATATATATATATATATATATATATATATATATATATATATATATATATAATTGTCTTTGTAAAGGTACAAAGTAGCAATTTTATTTGAAAAACCTATCAAGTATGCTATCCCATCATCCCGGTGTTCTTAAATCTTCATTCTAACTATGTGTTTATGTCAAAGTGGTTCTTTTATGCTTATTTTTAATTCTGGACAGAATTATTATTTCATTTAAACTTGATAATTAGATAGGTTTACTTATCCCAAACTTAATTAAATCGAGCCCTAAATTATATATATTCATACTCAAAATTCAAATAGACTCATAATGCATTGAATTCGAATTTTGACATATAAATTGATTTGATATATATATATATATATATATATATATATATATATATATATTAAAATATATATATATATATATATATATATATATATATATATATATATATATATATTATGCTCGTATGTTTATGGTGCATAGATATGAATAGATAGTGTTCTTGAAATTCTCTACAATATATATACACCACTAGTATTCATGGAAGTAAGATCATATTGTGGGAACAAATTGTAAAGCGCAATACTCTAGAGGGGGGTGAATAGAGTAGGCAGCGAAAATTAGCTAAATAACAATGTTAGCAACAAGATCACAAAATATATCACAAGTAAGTAAATAAAAAAGTAGAGATCAGAAACAAACGCAAACACGCCGATGTATACTTGTTTTCCTCTTGTGAGGACTAGTCCAGTCGAAAGAACTCTAGCTTCCAGTTGAATCCATTATTGGAAAATACTACAAGTTTTCATTCGAAGTTCTTGCAACTTCTACAACGCGAGCTTTGATCCGAAGTACTCGACCAACTTCAATTGTGAAGTGTCTATCTTCAATCAAGCCTCTTATTACAATCACTCTGAAAATTCTAGACCGTACTGCACTGGCAAATCGATTAGAGGATTGTAACTGGCTTGGGATTTGAAAATGAATAGCTCAGAACACTTTGGAAGAAGTAGTAGGCTTAGAGAAGAGATATGAAAGTGAATTGGTGAGTTGAAATGATCGAAATTCTTATCTATTTATAGTTTTTCCAAAGGCAGAATTCTGATAGAATTCGGGCAGAATTCTATGAGAAAATCTCGGAAAGATCCGTAACTACGGGAAGACCAAGTTCAAAATCCAACGGGCACTAACCGAACTCTAGCCGAATTCTGTTGGAGTTCTGTCAGGGTTTTTGCAAATTGGTTTTGGGCTTTTTGAAAAGATCAAGCAGTTAGGAAGTAGTTTGGGCTTTTGTAAGTGGGCTTGTTTTCAAAATGAAAGAATATTTTGAAAAAATTTCTTGGATAGCCTATTTGCTAGTGCGATGCAGTTTACATCGTATTCCTAGACTCAAGAAATAAAAAAATACATTGATAAAATAGAAAAACCAACAGCCCTTTGATGACGCCTTTCTTCCTTGAATTTGAGCAAACTTGAAGACGACTTTTTTCTTGACGGCGGTTGTCCGCTGACTGGGCAGCGGATCCCCGATACGAGGCTCCGGATAGGTCGTTGGGCCGTTCAGAGAAATCTCATTGTATAATACCGTCTTTGGTCCATTAATAATTCTCCATTGCATATGTCCTGGTTTGATCATGTTTGATCATGCTTACTGCATGTCTATAAGAACATGTTAGACGAACAAAACAATATGATACAAGCATAGCAATATGATATAGAACATTTAGGATAATGCTAAGTTTAAGTAGCAACATGATAGTGATTACATGAATGTTAGTGATGTCATTATTGTAAACTTAATTGATTAGCCATATTCAAAAACATGATATAATCATTGGGCTAACAATCTCCCCCTTTTTTTTAATATATGTACAATAGATGCATATATCACTAATAAACACATAATACTAGAATATTGTTTGCTAACTTAAACTTATTTCTTCCCCTTTGATATGATAAAAAATAAGCTCCCCCGTAAGAAAAGATAAAAACGAACTCAAGCATAAGTAAAGAAGGAAAGCAAAAATAATCATGATCAAGGTTTAGGAGAACAATGTAACGACAAGTTTTAGAAAATTGCATAACTAAAGAATCAAAACTTGTCAACACAGTATAGTTGGTTAAAAAATCAATCAATAAATAGTTTACCAACTAGAAATCCAAAAATGATTTCAAAACACAATATGATGAATAATTATAGTTTTAAAAAAGACCAATAAAGAAATACAGATATCAATATAGTAGAAATCAATCATTGGACATAAATAATTCACGAGGAATAGAAATTCATAGATCTAGTATATATCGAAAGAAATCAAAAAAATAATAATAATGAGACTTTTAACAGTGATCACAAAAATATGATTCATAATTTGCCCATACAAATCAGTGAATCACTTCCATAAAGAGTATAATCATCGAAAAGAATCAAAATGAATATACTAGAACCTATGCAAATTCTATACCAAAGTTCATGCATTTGAATTCAAGTACCTTGGCATGATATATGTATATCCATTAGATAAATATGAAGGTAATGAAGACAAAATACTTGAAAAGGAGAAATTCAGTTGACTTGAATGCTCCCTCGCAAAGTATGATCAGTCTAAATATTGATAATCATGAACTTTGAGATAAAATCTCAATAAGAAATGCAAAAAGTAATTTAAACTCAAGACAAAAAAATCAAATAAGGATAATTAAATATATTTGGCAAGATAACTTTTAGAAACTCGAATGAGAGAATTAAAAATAAAGAATAATAATCATATATTCTCTCATCCGATACAAATCCAAATATCATGAACAACTCAACAAGATATTTTAAGTAAAAGAATATATGTTCATGATGAACTAGGTGTACCATATATTAAGGGCATAAAAGAATTGAAACAATTAATTTAATCCCCTTAAAATATGCGTATCTAGTTCCGAAGTAATTTATATGTAATAATAGATAAAATAAATGATCATAAGATCTAAGAAAAAACGCTTTGAGAGAGAGAGAGAGACATTCAATATGCATGACTTCTTCCCTGCAAAGAGTTACTGTTGTAGACAGTAAGTAACTTGAATAAGAAGATAATAAAATAAAGCTCAAAATCATTGAATATTACACAAGTTAAAGACGAAATCACAAGACCATAATATTCAATGAGTAGTCACAAGATCATCAAGTCTGAATATCGAATAGTGACAGAAAAAAGAATATATCAAAAGATGACAAACATTAACCTATGGAAGATCAATGTATGTTACCTTTTGAAAAAAATTATCATTAAATAATATTATCCATCAAATCTAAAATCTAAAATCCATCAGATAATAATTGCAACTAGATCTCAATAAATTTTTAGTTTATAAAGCGTTGATCAATCTTGGGTTAGTTGTAGGGGTAGTGTCCCAGCTAACGGAGGTTCACTGGGGAACACTTAAGTACCGCTTCACTTTGGCCGTAGCCGTTGTGACAGACAGACCCTTTGTAGGCTTGTACCCAAAATAAATCTCTTCTTTAATAACCGAGGATTTAAGAAGAATTAGTGTAATATAAAATAAATTATATTCTATGGACTTAAAAATAATCTTAGAACAATGTAGCATACAGCATAAGATTTATCAATTATATTTATCCATATGAGCTACAAGATAATTGGGTAACAATAAAATATAAAATATTTGTAAATCAAATATAGGACCTAGATATGCTGATGTATTCTGGAACCTAGGGGACTAGGTTCAGTACCTTGGATCCAGAACTAGACGATAGTTGCAAGTGGACCTTAATAAATCTTAAGCATATACGTACGTACTGATCGCTTTGGGTTAGCTGTAGGGGCCGGTTCCCAGCTAGCGGTAGTCCGAAGACTAGTACACCGTGTCGCTTCAGGCTATTTACACCTGTATGACAGAAGAAGTACCCTTTCGACTTGTGCCCAAAATAATCTCTATTTTTAAGAACTTAGATTTAAAAGAATATATGCAGTATCATCGAACAACATCGAAATCCAGAATCCCTAAATATAAAATAAGTAAATACCCAAAGAATGGTTTTATCAAGATCACGATTTTGAAAGATTATTTAAAAAGGAGTTATGTATCCAAAAATGTCAGCAAAAAAGCAAAGAACAACATCATTAAAAGAGACTTTGAGGAAGAAGCTAATAAAGAGAAGAACATAAATTTGTTCCAAGTAATCAATAGCTAAAGTATGAGATAAGCACACGTTTAAAACTACTTTTTAAAATATAATATAGAACTTGAACTTAACTCATATATCAGACAAAGATGTAATTGATTCATAGAAGTTAATCAAAATAAAATATAAGAATCAATAGTGAATATATTATGCAAGCACAAGGTTAACATAAAAGTATATGCATATATTTTTTAAGTAAATGGAAGACTTGTGCTAAACATACATACTCACAAAATACCGATCAAAGTTAATATGACATGTTAAAGACAAATCCATAAGAAGTGACCATAAAAAAATTAAACACGAAGAGTCAAAAACATATTAACCAAAAAGAAATTAAGCTCCTATGGATTACAGTGGTATGCATGCTTCAAGAATAAAGATTAAGAGTAAAGAGCATACACAGACAAATGTGTCACACTAATAGAAAATAAAATACTATATAGTGTGAACTAGTCATTTAAGCTAAACAGCTAGTCATGCTAGGATTATATCTCATATTGATTCAAAAGATATCAAATAGCAAGACATTAATAAAAACATGCTAGATTCTATAAATAAAACCATAAAATAAATTATTTAGTACGTTACCAAAGTGGTTCAAGTGACCACACTTATGTTGGTGTAGTTGCATGGAAGATGACCTTTGTAGTTGTGTGTCACTCTACTTTTTCAGTATTTTCAAAATTCTAAATTTATTTTCTGATTAATGATTAATTGTTTAATTGATTTTCAAATAATAAGTTTTATAACTATTTTGGAGGGAATTGAAATAGAGCAGGAATTCAAATTTTAAAAATTTGTTGCAACCAACAATTAGTGGTCCCCACCTTTTCTAACTGATTTTGAGGGATTCATGCAATATGCAAAAAAGGGCAGGATTTATGTGTTAATAGACCATTAAGTGGAGGGGGTTTCTTGCTTAAATCCATTTTCCTATTTATTAACTCTGTAGAAGAGAGAGAGAGAGAGTCATTCCTCCACTCTCAGCTAAAATTTTCGAGAGCTGAGCTCTCATTCTTCTCCAATTTTTCCATTCCCCAATTCTATGGAACCCTAACCGATCGGGAATGACGACCGCAGCCATGGCGGAGATGGCGATGATCCCTTCCTCCGACAGCATCCGGCTAGGTACGTAGTGACCGACCTTCTCCGGTGCTGATTCGTCCATCCAGTACGAGCTCCAGTTCTGGTAACGTCCGTCGTCATGACGACCTCCACAACAACAGATCTCAATTCCTCTAGCGATTCTTCTTTACGGATCGTCACTCTTGTTCGTATTCTCGACTAGGTGAGTATTTCGACTTCCTGCAAGAGACTTGTTCGTTTCTGATCTCCTCTTTCTCTCTCTCTTCTCGTTTGGTTTTGGAGTGCAGATCGAAGATCGCTGGCTTGATTCGATTTCTTTTGTCGAAGAATCGGTTCCTTCGATTGTTTGGTAAATTCTTGACCGAAGTCTGTTGATTCCTGAATTGGTGTTCCTGTGATCAATTTATCATTGTTGAGAGCTGGATGTTGTTCTTACTGATACTTAGGAGTGCTATGAGTAGAGATCGATTGGTCGACGGTACGTTCATTCGATCGGACGAGGAAACTGGTGAGTATAACCCTTTCGTTCGATTTGATCTAGTGTTCCTATATGCATTGATGAGTTGTGAATATGTGCCTCTGATTGGTGAATTAGGAGTGATCGACTAGTAGGTCTATAGGGATTTGTTGATCGGGGACGTAGCAAATTGGATCGATTTTGAAGTTACAGTACGATTGATTAGTTGATGTGTATAATTAATTTTGTTTGTATAATATTTTGGAGCTTTTAAGTGTATATTCTTCTGTATAATTTTTCGATGGTTTTATGGCATTCTTGATGCGTTCAGTCTCTTTTCATTTTGAGCCCTGATATTTGAGTTAGTCGTTACATTCAAAACAAGGTTTGGTTATTTTGAAGTCAAGGGCTGTCTCATTCTTTGCTGTGAGAGCAATATATCTATGTTGTGTGGCTAGGTTTGCTTTGCAGATTTTGGGGCATAAGTCTATTGGACTACTGAAGGGGACAGGTTGGTTCAAGGTTCTTGTGTTTAGCCCTACAGTCCAATGCTTACCAATTACCTATGGTAGCAGGAGTCAGTATGTTGGCTATGGTTTGAGAACTGTTAGATTTTTATTCTACTTGGGACTGGACCTATTCTGAGTATTATGCTGAGTAGGGATGGGTCAACTTTCATATGCTACCTTGAGTTTGTGATGGGCTAAATAGTTACTTAGGTGTTTTGTGTAATCTGGCAATGTTTTGAGTGTGTTTCTTTTACGAGAAATGGGTGCTTGGATAAATTGAGGGTTCTGTGGTGTAGAATATTATTGAGGTGATATTTCACTTATGGGTGTATTATTTAGTTCAATACGACTCCTACTGCTAAGCTTACAGAATAAATTTTATGTCATTTTTAAAATTATCGTAGTAGACTACTAGAGAGACAACAAATATTACTAGGATGGGGATTAAGTGACTATGAGACCTTAGTACTTATTGATTATAGTTAGTTAGCCTAGTTTAAGTCATTAACAACAATGAATATAGTGGTTAGTTAATTAATCAAATTGTATCCATTATAACAGGAGGATATCCAAATTTACTATCCATCCTCGATCACCCTGAGTATGGCAAGTATACACCTCGGACTTGTCCATTACTTCATGTCTTGTGTTTTTCTATATTCATGCTTGTACCTTCTTGTTGACACGAAATTTCACGAGATTTTCTTGTATCTTGTTCCCTGAGTTTACTTGTGTCTGGGAGGGGAAATACTACAGAAGTGTGATCAAATCCGAGTTGCAATTCATGTGAATAGCTTAGGCCCCGCATCGTGCACGCGGGACCGAAGCCGTACCATTTCATGTTCCATGTTCTACCCAAGCCGATCACACACTCTGGATGTATTTCGATATATTACACACGTAAGTTTTATTGTATATTTCATGTCCATGTTTCATTTCATGTTCCCTGTATTCCCTGTATTTACTTTTCAGTATTCATGTTCAGGTTTTATTTCATGTTCTTATTTCTCGTTCTTATTATTTTTCCTGTATTCATTTCCATATCATGATGTTCTTGTTCATTTCCTTGGATATACTTAGCTCCGCTCCTGACTAGGATATGTTTCAGGTGAGATGGAGGCTATCTGTGACACTTATTACGGGCAGGTGCCCGGGGGTACCTATGAGCTAACTAGTATTGCTCTGGACTTAGAGGCTGAGGAAGCCTAGTACTTTCCCTTGTAGTTTCTTTTGGACTTGTATTAGGGATTTCAGTTTACATTTCATTTGCTAGAAAATGTAATAACTCTTAGACATGTACTTTGATTCTGGGATTCGATATTAGATGTTGTGGTTTATATTCATTCTTATCTGGACTTATAGTTTCCCTAGAGATTGGTACAGCTTACTTCATCGTGTCTAACGACAAAGGCTGGGCGTGTTCGACTTGTATCCGATTATTCGGGTGTGGGTCGTGACATATTTTTAGTGGTGGCCTATGCAGGTCTATCCTAATGGAACCTGGGTATTAGTGTACTATTAGGGGACTTGATTAAACTAGGGAAACTTGATCACAACATAGGAAAATCGAAAAATAAGGGTATATCAGGTATATCAGGTACATTGATATTATAAAAACATTGTTTATTTTTAGGTTTTAGGGTTTGTCAATCAACGAAGTTTTCTTTCTATTGCAGGATGGTCAATACGAGGAATATCGCGGATCAGCTCGGAGTTGTAGGTAGTACGGGACAGTCTGCACCAGACGTTCCAGTAGAGCAGCTTCCGCCACCGCCTTCTATCTTTCCTTCATTGCCCCCGACGATGATGTTTGACGGCGCCCAGATGATGGCCATGTTCCAGCAGTTCATGGAGGCTCAGAAGCACCAGGCCGCACAGTTCTGAGTGACAGTCGTGGATGCACTCAGGACCCGAGAGCCGGCAAGCACCAGCACCGGTAGTACCTCCAGCACCAGCAGCACCGAGATCGGGGACCGCCAGAGTTTACCAGAACCTATGTCCGATGGATGTCTGGGGCCATGAGGGGATTGTATATGGGGATGAGTGGCTGGAAAATTCGGAGCGGACACTGAAGATGGCGAGGATTTCCGATGACCTGAAGGTGGAAGTTGCGAGCATGCGACTTTTTGATCTTGCCAGAGCCTGGTACCGAGAGGAGCCCCAGTTAGCTGCACCCCAGGTTCTTTGGACAGATTTTAAAACTCTGTTCAAGGAGATGTTCTTCCCAGACATGGAGCGAGACGAGCTTCGGATGCAGTTTGAGGCACTACAACAGGGGACCATGACGGTAGCAGAGTATATGTCGGAGTTCACCCGACTCAGCAGGTTCACAGAGAACCTAATCGGTACCCCAGAGGAGTGGGCTTGGAGGTTCAAGAAGGGCCTCACCAGAGAGTTACGGCATGCAGTGGCGATCAGCCAGGCGATGACTTATTCGAGCATTCTCAAGATTGCTCAGGCTATGGAGATGGAGATGGACCCGAGGCCCAAGAGGGATAGGGACATTGACAGTAGCAGCTATCAGGCACCGACGAAGAGGACTCAGATTCAGACTCAGGCGAGGCCACCACAGCCGGTAGCAGTTCAGCATCGTCCTGCCAGAGCTCCAGCAGTTCAGCAGTATCAGAGATAGCAGGGGATCACTTGCACATACTATCATCGGTTGGGACACCATATTGAGGTCTATCGCAAGAGGCTCGTACTTTACCTATTATGTGGATCAGATGCTCATCAGATGAGAGACTGCCAGCAGGCCACAGCCAGACTAGCTGGAGGACCCTGGGGAGCTGGAGGACCACCACCTGCACCACCCAAAGCACTACCTGCTGCACCCCAGAGAGGACCAGCTCTACCACCTCAGCAGCAGATATTTGTACAGCACCAGCAGCAGAGAGGAGGACCACAGCAGGGACGTGCTTACGTCATGGCCGCAGTTAAGGAGGATGAGGCAGCTCCAGATGTTATTACAGGTTCTATCATTTTATATTCATTTTTTGCTATTGTATTATTTGATTCTGGAGCCACACATAGCTTGTATCATATGAGTTTCTGCATAGATACGGCTTCACACCTAAGCCCACTAGGAGGAACTGTCAGATTATGACAAGAGGAGGGGTTGTGCCAGTTAGTGAGATGGTGGATTGCCCTATCACTATAGCTGGAAGGGAGCTTAGGGCTCGACTCCTAGTGATGCCACTGCCTGGATTTGATATAGTCCTCGGCATCGACTGGTTGAGTGAGCAGTTTGCTGTAATAGACTGCCATGAAGGGAAGGTTACTTTTAGCCCGCCTGGAGTTCTGTCGTTCGAGATCAGAAGACGGATCGCGGAGAGGCCAGAGGGAGTCTACTTCTGAGCAGTTACAGAAGACCAGGAGTTGCCATACCCGCTGATTGTAGAGTTTCTCGATGTCTTCCCCGAGGAGTTGCCAGAATTGCCGCCAGATTGAGATATGGAGTTCAGCATTGACTTAGTGCCCGGATCAGCACCGAAGTTCCAGCATTGATACAAGATCAACCCGAAGGAAGCTGCAGAGTTGAAGGCCCAGATTGATGAGTTAGAAGATAAGGGTTTTATTCGATCCAGTGCTTCACCCTGGGGAGCACCGGTACTCTTCGTGCCGAAGAAGATGGGACTATTAGGATGTGTATCGATTACCGTGAACTCAATAACATCACCATCAAAAATAAATACCCGTTGCCGCGGATTGATGAACTGTTTGATCAGCTTAGTGGAGAGATGGTCTTTTCCAAGATTGACCTTCGATCGGGGTATCATCAGATGAAGGTTCGGGAGCAGGATATTTCGAAGACAACTTTCAATACCCGTTACGACCAATATAAATTCTTGGTGATGCCGTTCGGACTCACCAATGCCCCAGCAGTATTTATGAACTTGATGAATAAAGTTTTTCACAAGTGTTTGGATAAGTTTGTTGTAGTCTTCATTGATGACATCTTGATATATTCGAAGACCGAAGAGGAGCATGTGGAGCATCTACGAATTGTGTTGGAGATTCTGCAGAAGGAGAACCTGTACGGGAAGCTCTCGAAGTGTGAGTTCTTCTTGGACAGAGTAGAGTTCTTGGGGCATGTGGTCACTAGAGAAGGGATTTATGTAGATCCCAAGAAGATTGAAGCTGTGGAAGCATGGGCACCTCCCAAGTCAGTAGCAGAGATTCATAGTTTCCTGGGGCTAGCAGGTTACTACCGAAAGTTTATGAAGATTTTACTAAGATAACGGAGCCGATGATAAAGCTTACGGAGAAGGACGAGGAGTTCATCTGGAGCGACGACTGCCAGTCAGCATTTGAAGAATTGAAGAGAAGACTCACTACAGCGCCAGTTTTAGCTTTGCCATCAGGATCTGGAGGGTTCGTCATCTATAGCGATGCATCAGAGAAGGGCTTGGGAAGTGTGCTTGAACAGAACAAGAGGGTTATTGCTTATGCTTCTAGACAATTGAGGCCTCATGAAAAGAATTATCCTACACATGACTTGGAGCTTGTAGCAGTCATTTTTGCCTTGAAACTGTGGAAGTACTATTTGTATGGAGAGCGAGTGGACATCTTCACGGACCACAAAAGTCTGAAGTATGTTTTCACTCAGAAGGAACTGAAAATGAGGTAGCGAAGGTGGCTGGAACTCGTGAAGGATTTCGATATCAATCTGCAATACCATCATGGGAAGGCGAATGTGGTAGCAGATGCTATCATTCGATATCCTGTTGCTATGCTCCTCACTATGGATCGGCATCTTCTAGAGGATCTTGAGAGTCTGGGGATCGAAATTGTTCTTTCGGGAGTTCGAGGACAACTGATGCACATGCAGATACTATCAAGACTGATAGAGAAGATCAAGGAGCCCCAGTTTCTAGATGAGGAACTCCGATGTCTCAGAGGCTAAGCAGAGACATGATTGCTCGACGACTTCACTATTGCAGATGATGGATCCCTGAGGCACGAAAACCAGTTGTGTGTGCCCAAGGATTTGTGGGCGAAGGTTATGTAGGAGGCCCACCAGTCACAGTATTCTATTCATCCTGGATCTACCAAGATGTATAAGAATCTACGGGAGTATGTTTGGTGGTATGGAATGAAACAAGAGGTTGCCAGATTCGTTTCTAGATGCCTTGTGTACCAGCAGGTTAAGGCAGAGCGCCAGAGACCAGCGGGATTACTCCAGCCTTTACCTATTCCGGAGTGGAAGTGGGAACACATAACCATGGACTTCGTCTCTGGTTTACCGTGTACGCCCGGTGGCAAGGATGCTATTTGGGTTATCGCAGACAGACTGACGAA
The DNA here is from genome assembly GCA_029216955.1 of Iris pallida. NCBI lineage: Eukaryota > Viridiplantae > Streptophyta > Magnoliopsida > Asparagales > Iridaceae > Iris > Iris pallida. The sequence continues at coordinate 902 of JANAVB010040794.1, read as the reverse complement.
ATCCACTCACTTCATTCCGTTCAAGGTAGGGCTGTCGACCGAGGAGCTTGCAGACATCTACATGCATGCAGCAGATTGTGCGGATTCACAGGGTACCGGTGAGCATCATTTCAGACAGGGACAGCCGCTTCATATCACACTTCTGGAGAAGTCTACAGCTGAGCTTGGGTTCACAGTTGTAGCTTCCCTTCCCGAAAAATTTTCAATTATTTTTTTCTATTATTTATTTGATTTAAATGGGGCTTTTTAGGATTTTATAAATGATTATTTAGTTAATTATTACAGTAGATGATTTTAGCCATGGTTGAGATTAGGAATACAAGACAACTAGGAATTATGGCACGGGTAGTGCACTAGCATATTTTGACTAGTATTTAACCATAGTAGAGGAGTGCCAAGCCATCGATGTGTCCTAACTAGGAAAACCATGCCAAGTTATAGCATGACCATTAGAAATAGTTTAATTAATTATTATTAGATTTATTGACTTTGCAGAAACCAGTTATACCATTTTAGTCTGGACTGGACCCAAACCAAGTCCAAATCCTTGTAGTGAGGCAGTGCATCCAAACACGTTCATGTTGAAGTATTTTTGAGATGTATATCTCGTACCTCACTTTAAATGGTATAAATAAATGGTTCCTAAAAGAATGTATTTATGAATAATATTAATATTATTAATAGGGATATTGTATCTTAGAGTAATTACAAGACCCTTCTGTGGATAATTTGTATGGGAGCATAGCAGTCTCACCCATGAATTTACTAGGTCTACTATTGGTTATTTTAGTATTAACATGATTTTACTAGTATTATTAATATTATTGTTGTCGTTATCAAATACAAAGCTAAGCTGATCCCCCATGTGGTCAGAAGATTAGTTGAGCAGTATGAATCAGATC
>JANAVB010040793.1:0-66595 GCA_029216955.1 Iris pallida | reverse complement strand
TAGTGGCCCGTCGTGACGCACTCCTGACAAGTACCCTGACATGATTTATCTTGATAATTTAACTTGACCTGCCTTGACACCGTGGGTAGTTCTTTCTTGCTTGCTTGTTAAATCTACTTGTCCTGTCTTGCATCATGTCTAGGATGGGACTCCTGAGTACCACGATCAGGAGTACCTACTAAAATGGATTAAGTTAATAACTAGAATAACTCAGTAGTCATGAAGAGATGACACAGCTACAGGCAATCCCGTTACCTGGGCGCTCTTGGGATCTGTAGCCTGCCGTCGAGTAGGGCACATTTCCAGCGCACCGTCGAGTGTTGCACCCTCTAAGTCACCTAAGGGTACATACGCCTCCTGGACGATGTACCCTCCTGAATTCAACCCTAATCTTTCGTCCTGGGTAACCTGGATGGCCTGCAGGGCTTGTGGCTGTGGAACAATCTCACTGCATCTTGTTAGTAATTAGGCCTGTGATAACCCTAGTTAGTTAAAGTAGTAAGCCGTAGGATCTTTGGCCGTGATTGATTGAATGAGGTATAACCAGTCTAGTCATGTCTTGATCCCATGCAAGATTGCTTTCTGTCTTGATTACTTACATTACTTATCTTGCGATAAATGGTGGGAAACCAAGCTCTGTTCAGATGAAGGGTTACAACCCCGGTCCTTGTTTTTTACGGGTTGTAACCTGGCTATCGGAATAGTTCCATGGTTATCTTGTCGTATATCATCCTGACATGTTTCATAATTTTAGTTTTAATATTAGATTTTCTGTGCTAATTGCTGGCTTTTGTTCTTATTTCGTGGCCCCCTTGTGGCACTTGCTCTTTCTGGGGTTGACCCAGCTGGTTTTGTGTGGCCAGATTTCGGAGCAGCTCCCGAGGATCTACCAAGCTTCCAGCCCAATGGTGAACACTAGACGGAATCCGGGCCAAGAGTGGGTTTTCTATTTTTTTCGCTCACTCTATTGTAAAAATTATTCTTTTGAGGCGTTTAGCCGACGAGCACCTGTTAGCTCGATGCACTTTTACTTACTGTCTGCCTACGGGCTGTAAACATGATTGACAAATCCTAGGGTTGATCATGTATGGCTAAACTCTTGCTAGTCCTAACATTTTGTAACGACTAGCTTCATGATCAGCTGAATATGTAATATTTGGGAGCCTTATTATTGTATATTTAATGATCATATCTTGCGACTTTACTTACTTGTGGTGATTGAGACACTAGGCTTGTTCATGACCATAAGAGACTATTGGCTTGTAGAAAACCCTCACATATCTAGACAGCCGTGACCGTATATCGAGGTGGTTTCCATTTCAATATACGTAGCTGGCTCTGTCTGCCCCCACTCTCCAGTATTCTGGTTCTGGGGCGTGACAAAAACTCAGGTGGATGAACAATGATCAGTCCAAGTTAATCCAATAACAGGGCATGGAATAAGTTACTTAGGACTGGTAAATCTCAGATTCAGTTCACAAGACTTCCCTTACTGATGCAATATCCTCAGTGCATCACATAAACCATATTTCAAACTTCATATCAATACACTTCTATTCTCCATCTATTCAGTAAAGGATCTCAGAAAAGAGGGAAAATACAAAAGCAGTGATATGACTTTTGCCCAATATTTCAATGATTTATTGAACTCGACTTGAAGGTTATGGTTCAACAGGTAATCACTTCTCAAATTCAATTGCAGATTTCTCATGAGCTCCACATCAAACTCACACATGTCATCAATTTCAGTCCTATATCAAGACTGAGAGTAATTCAGTCTGAAATGGGATGTCAACCATATGAACAATGACACATTACAAGGCATCAACCAAATGGAAGATTTGTGCAGTGCAGCTCTCCCATTCTACAGGTCATCACAACATTTATAGCCTCACATAGGTTTAATATTCAGTTGTTAGACTAAGACCAGGCTCCCCATACCAGGCCAAATTGATCATTACCCAAACTGTGGTAGACTAAGTGCTCATCCACACAACAGTTTGAATCTCAGATTATCTTACTCAGAGCTGGCTTCCTGTGCCTATAGGTACCACATATGTCTTTGTTCAGGACATTAGGACAGGAGATCAATAGGTGATGGTAATGTCTAACTAATTAGTCAGTTACCTCATCAATTACCCATTTATTCACATACATTCTAACAATCTGATTTGCAAATGTTAGGAGATATACCTGGAAATAGCCTTGGTTGATGTCTCGATGACACAACCTTCAATGCTTGGACAGGGTCCTCGATCAACAGATCTAAAATCTGAGTCAACCAAAGAACAAGGAATTATCATACTGATCCATCCTTCCTGTCACCACAGAAGTCGATTCATACTAGCCTATCTAGAATCGATCTAAGGGAACTGAGATAAGGTGATTAATCTTACCAGGCTCAGTTGGTTGGGTAAAACAATCAAACAGTTGGATTCCTCGATCCACAGTCATTGAGCTCAGAGTAAAATTGAATTATCCCTCTACTCAGTCTACAACTTAATACAGTAAATGGAGAAAATCAAAAGAGGAAATATATTGAGATCATTACTATGTTGGACAAATAATTACCTCAACAATGGTCGATTGATCAGGCCAAAATAGATCAACCACTAGCAGCAATTTGATGGAGAAGATCTTGAGAAAAATCGATCACTCTCAAAATTAGCTATACAAGAATGAATTCAGAGGAAGAACCTAAAAATTTCCTAAGGATTCAGTACTTAGTGATCCAATCTCGATGAAGGATTGATGCTGAATTAAGAAGCTGAGGATGCGTTGTCTTCATCATCGTCGTCTTCTTCTCCAGTGATCCATCACTCGCCATCTTGCTCGAACTCTTCTTGCAGAAATTGGGAAGGAATGAGCAATGATTGAAGGAGAAAAAGGGGAGTTTAAATAGGGAAGGTTGGTGTGAGGATCAGGCTAACCATTTGGCGGGAAAACTTCTGACAGGGTTGTTAGAACAGTGGAGAGGAGAGCACATGGCCGCTCTCCTCTGGCCGTTTGAAGAATTTTGAATTTGAAGACTCTCAGGAACTCTATGGAAGAACAGGGAAGAAAATAAGTTTACTGTGTGGTTTAAAAGGGAAAGGGTTTATTGGGCTGGCAGGCTTGCCCAACAATTGGGTTTAAAAGATTAAGCCCAAAGAGAAATAACTAAATGAGGATATAACTTCACCTAAAAAAATATAAAAATATTCTCAAATCATGACTCAATATAAAAATTTGAATTTCTACAATATTTCAGAAAAGTGGAGTTACAAATCTCTCCCCCTTGAAAAAAATTTCGCCCTCGAAATTGGAATGTAGACACAGATAATCAAGAATAGTGAATCTAATGAGTTGTTTATTGAATTCAAAAAAAATATGAAACACAAAACACTCAAGTGAACAAACTAGGATATCGCTCACGCATCTCGTCCTCACGCTCCCATGTGGACTCTCCTGGAGAGTGGTGTCTCCACATGACGCGGACAAGAGGAATGGTCTGGTTCCGCAGTCGCTTCTCCCTCCGGTCCAAGATCTCTACTGGCTGCTCCTCATATGTCAAACTCGGGCCCACCTCTAGCTCCGAATGATCTACCACATGGCTCGGGTCTGGAATGTATCGTCGAAGCTGAGATACATGGAAGACGCTGTGTACTCCCTCCAAGCTAGCTGGAAGTGCTAGTCGATACGCCACCTCGCCAATCCGTGCGTCACCTCGAAAGGCCCGATGTACCTCGGACTGAGCTTTCCGCCTCTGCCGAACCGAATGACGCCTCTGGTCGGTGAGATCTTCAGGAACACCCTATCGCCAGCTGCGAACTCCAATGGCCGTCTGCTGCTGTCCGCCGAGTGCTTCTGCCGATCCTGGGCAACTCTGAGACGATTCCTGATTAGTTGATCTTTCAGCTGAATCTACCACCATCTCTGGCCCAAGCAAAGCTCTCTCACCAACGTCGTCCCAAGATAGCGGTGTGCGGCATCTCCGTCCATACAGTGCCTCGAACGGGGTCATCTCGATGCTAGCCTGATAACTGTTGTTATAGGCAAACTCCACTAGATGCAAATGGTCCTCCCACGAACCGCCGAAGTCGAGTGCGCAAACCTGCAGCATGTCCTCCAGTGTCTGAATCGTCCTCTTACTGTCCGTCCGTCTGTGGATGATAGGCCGTACTGAACTTCAGCTGTGATCCCAAGCTCTGCTGTAGGCTCCTCCAAAAGTGTGATGTGAAGCGGCTGTCTCGATCTGAAATGATGCTAACCGGCACTCCGTGAATCCGCACGATCTGACGCATGTAGAGGTCTTCAAGCTTCTCGGTCGACAGCCCAACCTTGAACGGAATGAAATGGGCAGACTTCGTCAATCTGTCCACGATCACCCAAATAGCGTCCTTGCACTGGGAGTACGCGGCAATCCAGAGACGAAGTCCGTTGTAATGTGCTCCCACTTCCATCCCGGAATAGGTAAAGGCTGGAGTAGTCCTGCTGGTCTCTGGCGCTCCGCCTTGACTTGCTGGTACACAAGGCATCTAGAAACAAATCTGGCAACCTCTTTCTTCATCCCATACCACCAAATACTCCCCAGATCCTTGTACATCTTGGTAGTCCCAGGATGTATAGAATACTGTGACTGGTGGGCCTCCTGCATCACCTCCTCTCGCAAGTCCTGAGGCACACACAGCTGACTCCCGTGCCTCAAGGATCCGTCCTCCGCAATGGTGAAGTCGTCGAGTAGACCTAACTCTGCCTGAGCTCTAAGACATTGGATTCCCTCATCAAGCAGCTGGGCCTCCTTGATCTTCTCTAGCAACCCCGACTGTATCTGCATGTGCATCATCTGTCCTCTATATCCTGCAAAATAATCTCAATCCCAAGGCTTTTGAGATCCTCCAAGAGATGCCGGTCCATGGTAAGATATATAGCGATAGGATATCTACTGAGAGCGTCCGCTACCACGTTCGCCTTCACTATTGGTACTGCAGACTGATGTCGAAGTCCTTCATGAGTTCCAGCCATCTGCGCTGCCTCATATTCAGCTCCTTCTGAGTAAATACATACTTCAGGCTTTTGTGGTCCGTGAAGATGTCCACTATCTCTCCATATAGGTAATGCTTCCACAATTTCAAGGCAAATATGACTGCTGCAAGCTCTAAGTCATGTGTGGGGTAGTTTTTCTTATGGGGCCTCAACTGTCTAGAAGCATACGCTATAACCTTCTTGTTCTGCTCCAGCACACATCCTAAGCCTTTCCTGAAGCATCGCTGTAGATGACGAATCCTCCTGATCCTGATGGCAAAGCTAAAACTGGCGCTGTCGTGAGTCTTCTCTTCAATTCTTCAAATGCTGACTGGCAGACGTCGCTCCAGATGAACTCCTCGTCCTTCCGCGTAAGCTTCGTCATAGGCTCTGCTATCCTGGCGAAGTCCTTTGCGAACTTCCTGTAGTATCCCGCTAGACCCAGGAAACTACGAATCTCTGGTACCGACTTGGGAGGTGCCCATGCTTCTACTGCTTCAATCTTTTGGGATCCACAGAAATCCCCTCTCCTGTCACCACATGCCCTAGAAACTCCACTCTGTCCAAGAAAAACTCATATTTCGAGAGTTTTCCGTATAGCTTCTCCTTCCGCAGAATTTCCAAAACAATCCGCAGGTGCTCAACATGCTCCTCCTCCGTCTTGAATAGATCAGAATGTCGTCAATAAAGACTACGACAAACTTATCCAAATACTTGTGGAAGACCTTATTCATCAGGTTCATAAACACAGCTGGGGCATTGGTGAGTCCGAACGGCATCACTAGGAACTCATACTGGCCGTATCGGGTATTGAAGGCTGTTTTCGGAATATCCTGCTCCCGAACCTTCATCTGGTGGTACCCCGACCGAAGATCGATCTTAAAAAGACCTTCGCTCCACTAAGCTGGTCAAACAGCTCATCAATCCGCGACAAAGGATATCTATTCTTGATGGTGATGTTGTTGAGTGTACGGTAGTCAATGCACATCCACACCGTCCCATCCTTCTTGGGCACAAAAAGTACCGATGCCCCAGGGTGAAGCACTGGATCGAATAAATCCCTTGCCCTCAAGCTCATCAATCTGCGCCTTCAACTCTGCAGCTTCCTTCGAATTGATCTTGTAACAGTGCTGGGACTTCGGCGTTGATCCGGGCACTAGGTCGATGCTGAACTCCACATCTCGATCTGGCGTAATCCTGGCAGCTCCTCGGGAAAGACGTCGAAAAACTCTGCGATAAGTGGATGCGGCAACTCCTGGTCTTCTGCAACAGCTCCAAAATAGACTCCCTCTGGCCTCTCTGCAACTTGTCTGCTGATTTTGAAAGGTGGAACTCCCGCGGGCTGAAGATAACCTTCCTTCATGGCAGTCTTTTACGACAAACTGCTCGCTCATCCAGTCGATACCGAGGACTACGTCGAATTCGGGCAGTGGCATCACTAGAAGTCGAGCTCGAATCTCTCTCCCAGCAATAGTGATAGGGCATTCCACCATCTCACTTACTGGCACTGACCTCCTCCTGTCATAATCTACAGTTCCGCCTAGTGGGCTTTGGTGTGAAGCCGTGTCTATGCAGAAACTTATATGATAAAGCTATGGGTGGCCCAGAATCAAACAATGCAATGGCAGGGAAAGAATGTAAGAATATAGAACCTGTGATCATATCTGGTACTGCCTCGTCCTCCTCAACTGCAGCCATGACATAAGCACGTCCCTGCTGTGCTCCTCCTCTCTGCTGCTGCTGGTGCTGTACAAACCTCTGCTGCTGGGGTGGTAGAGCTCCTCCTCTCTGGGGTACAGCAGGCAATGCTCTGGGTGGTGCAGCCAGTGGTCCTCCAGCTCCACGGGGTCCTCCTGCTAGTCTAGCTGTAGCCTGAGCGCAGTCCCTCATCTGATGTGCATCTGATCTGCAAAAGAGGCAAAGTCCCAACCTCTTGCGGCACTCGTCGATATGATGACCGGGGCGATGGCAATAGACACAAGGGGTCGCCAGCTACTGCCTCTGATGCTGATGTGCTGGAGCTCTGGCCTGACGGTGATGCTGCTGCTGCTGGTGCGGCCTCGTCTGGGTCTGAGACTGAACCCTCTTCGCTGGTGCCTGGAAACTGCTGCTGCTCATATCCCGGTCCCTCTTCAGCTTGGGGTCCGCCTCCTTTTCTACAGCCTGAGCAATCTTCAGAATGCTCGCATACGTCGTCGCCTGACTGATCGCCACCGCATGTCGCAGCTCTCTGGTGAGACCCTTCTTGAATCTCCATGCTCTGTCCTCTGGCTCTCTAATCAGGTTCTCAGCAACCTGCTGAGTCTGGTGAACTCCGAAGTGTACTGCGCAACCGTCATCGTCCCCTGCTGCAGCGCCTCGAACTGCATCCTCAACTCATCATGCTCCACCTCTGGAAAGAATTTCTCCTTGAACAGTGTTTTAAAACTGTCCAAGACACTCGGGGCTCCGCCAACTGGGGGTCCTCCCGGTACCAAGCTCTCGCCAAGTCAAAGAGTCGCATGCTAGCCACTGACACCTTCTGATCATCTGGAATGTTCGCCATGGTCAAAGTCCTCTCTGCATTCTCCAGCCATTCATCTGCATAGATGATCCCCTCGTCGCCCCAGAAGTCCATCGGGCAAAGGTTTTGGTACTCCTTGGCTGTCCCTGGTCTCGGTCCTCGCGGTGCTGGAGGTGCTACTGGTGCTGGTGCTGCCGGCTCTCTGGTCCTCAGCGCGTCGACGACAGTCGCTCTGAACTGCGTGGCCTGCTGGTTCTGGGTCTCGCGGAACTGAGCAGCCTGGTGGTTCTGGGCCTCCATAAATTGCTGAAACATCGCCATCACCTGAGTGCCGTCAAACATCATAGTCGGCGGCAGTGCTGGAAAGATAGAAGGCGCTGGCGGAAGCGGATCTGCCTGAACGTCTGGTGCGGCCTGCTCCGAACCACCTGCAACTCCAGAACTGCCTGCAACTCCAGACTGGTCTGCGGTCTTCCTCGTGGCGACCATCCTGCATAAAAAGAAAACTTGTTGAATGACAAACCCTAAAACCTAACAAACAATGTTTTTAATAATAAGCACCTGAAAAACTTGAATAACCTGATATACCCTTATTTCCCGATTTTTCTATGCTGTGATCAAGTTTCCCTAGTGTAATCAAGTTCCCCAATAGTACGCTAAGTCCTAGGTACCATTAGGATGGACCTGCATGGGCCACCACTAAAAACATGTCACGACCCGCTCCCGAATAACCGAATACGAGTCAGACACGCCCAGCCTTTGTTATTAGAATAACAAAGTAAGCTGTACCATTCTAGGAAAACTAACCAGATAATATGAATATGAAATGAAATCACAGCATCTATATAAATGTGTCCCAACCAGAGTAAAGTACAATATCTGAATTATTACATTTCAAACTAAAAGAAAGAGTCTGCTAGTCTCAATACATGAAAAGATAATAGGAAAAATACTAAAGAAGCATTAGGCTTCTGCAGCCTCTAAGTCACAAGCAGCTCCAGCTGGCTCAGTAGGAAAAGTAATATCCTGCCCATAGTAGGTGTCACACAAAGCTCACCTGCAACATATCCTATTCAGGAGCGGAGCAAAGTACAGTTCTAGGTAATGAACAATAACATCATGATATGGAAAGTAAATGCTGAAGAACAGGAAGAACAAGATATGTAAAGAAAAAGGAAGAACATGAACTACTGCTATAAAGATACATAAAAGATCACGATTATATAAAGATACAGGAAAGATCACGATTATAGCTAAAATCAAGATCAGGATCATAAGAAACTAATGTAAGAACAAAATCCTGAACATGTGTGTTATAGATTTGAAATACTTCTATGATTTGTGACCGGCTTAGGTAAGACCATGAAAGAGCATGAAAAGATCCTGAAAGATCATATAAGGTACGGCTTAGGACCCGCGTGCACTGTGCGAGGCCTAAGCTAAAGATCATGAATAAGTATCCCGGATTTAGTCACATATCTAGAGTATTTCCCCACCCCAAGATACAAGTAAGATCATGAAGAACAAGCCAGAAAGATCATGAACGTGTCGCAGTCAGCAATAAAGAACAAGAAAAATGCACTGATCAAAACCATAGAGTGTACTTGCCTGTCTCCGGGTGATCGAATGTAGGTAATAAAGCTGGATATCCTCCTGATGATAAATTTATAAGTTTATAAGTCAACATGTGTAAAGTTGATATTAAAGTCTAAAAACAATCCTTAGATACCATTTGATAAATACAACCTCCTCTATTGAAAGAAATTTTCTATAGTCTAGTTTAAACTAAACTTATCTGAATACTTCTTAAACCTATAATAATAGTCAACTTATTATGACTATTGAATACTCTAACCAGCATTTAATCAGAGCTAGAGATCCTAGATGGTAATCTATCAAAAGGATAGTTCTAACTAGTTATCAAGTGTTTTCTAATCCTGACTAAAACATTAACCATGTTATAACTGGCAAGGACTCTTAAACATATAACAACACCTTTCCTAAATTAATGAGTCAAGTGCTTCAAAATAACTTAGCATCAAGAGTCCTGGTTACTGAATTATGGTATTCCAGTCCCAATGAACAGTCAGTCCTGGACCAAGGTCCAGTCCTCATTTGCACTGATCTCAGTCTAAGAACAGGGCTTTAACCCATCAGTCCTATTTACATCATTTTAAAATTACTGTAATTGACTATCAACAAGCTCAGGTAACATTCCTAACAACTTAATATTATCAATATCAACTCTTAGGTTCCTGTCAATTGATTCTAAGATACCCATGGTTATTCTCCAGCTATCCTGGAAACCATTATACCAGAAATCGACTGTTGCCAACAGCCATTAATAGGCAACTACATTCAGCTTGCATGTTCAATCCCATAGGTTATATAGGTAAAACCAATATTCACAAATGCTCTACCAGTTCAGAATGCAATAGCAGGTTCACAGGGAAATTAGACAGGAAAATATCATGACATCTAATAATTGGAACAAAATAATGGGAAACATGATATGGTTAGTGACACCAGATAACTCACATCCTCTATATGTTAAGGAAGGATCTCACAGTAGGCTCAAAAAGCTATTGCACCACCAATTATTCTATAGCCAAATAACCACATGGAAGGGTACCCAGATATAACATAGAACTATTTCTTATTAGTTGTAAATCTGGGAACAAAATGCAGGCCATCACATATGTATATAGGTCTCACAATGCATCATGCATTCAGTCAAGAATTTCTTTGGTTTTAGAAGAAAAGGGAACTGAGATCATCCTGGTCCAAAACTCAGGTGGATGAACAATGATCAGTCCAAGTTAATCCAATAACAGGGCATGGAATAAGTTACTTAGGACTGGTAAATCTCAGATTCAGTTCACAAGACTTTCCTTACTGATGCAATATCCTCGGTGCATCACATAAACCATATTTCAAACTTCATATCAATACACTTCTATTCTCCATCTATTCAGTAAAGGATCTCAGAAAAGAGGGAAAATACAAAAGCAGTGATATGACTTTTGCCCAATAGTTCAATGATTTATTGAACTTTGAAGGATATGGTTCAACAGGTAATCACTTCTCAAACTCAATTACAGATTTCTCATGAGCTCCACATCAAACTCACACATGTCATCAATTTCAGTCCTATATCAAGACTGAGAGTAATTCAGTCTGAAATGGGATGTCAACTATATGGAACAATGACAAATTACAAGGCATCAACCAAATAGAAGATTTGTGCAGAGCAGCTCTCCCATTCCACAGGTCATCACAACATTTATAGCCTCACATAGGTTTAATATTCAGTTGTTAGACTAAGACCAGGCTCCCCATACCAGGCCAAATTGATCATTACCCAAACTGTGGTAGACTAAGTGCTCATCCACACAACAGTTTGAATCTCAGATTATCTTACTCAGAGCTGGCTTCCTGTGCCTATAGGTACCACATATGTCTTTGTTCAGGACATTAGGACAGGGAGATCAATAGGTGATGGTAATGTCTAAACTAATTAGTCAGTTACCTCATCAATTACCCATTTATTTACACATTCTAACAATCTGATTTGCAAATGTTAGGAGATATACCTGGAAATAGCCTTGGTTGATGTCTCGATGACACAACCTTCAATGCTTGGACAGGGTCCTCGATCCAACAGATCTAAAATCTGAGTCAACCAAAGAACAAGGAATTATCATACTGATCCATCCTTTCTGTCACCACCGATGAGTCGATTCATACTAGCCTATCTAGAATCGATCTAAGGGAACTGAGATAAGGTGATTAATCTTACCAGGCTCAGTTGGTTGGGTAAAACAATCAAACAGTTGGATTCCTCGATCCACCAGTCATTGAGCTCAGAGTAAAATTGAATTATCCCTCTACTCAGTCTACAACTTAATACAGTAAATGGAGAAAATCAAAAGAGGAAATATATTGAGATCATTACTATGTTGGACAAATAATTACCTCAATAATGGTCGATTGATCAGGCCAAAATAGATCAACCACTAGCAGCAATTTGATGGAGAAGATCTTGAAAAAAATCACTCTCAAAATTAGCTATACAAGAATGAATTCAGAGGAAGAACCTAAAAATTTCCTAAGGATTCAGTGCTTACTGATCCAATCTCGATGAAGGATTGATGCTGAATTAAGAAGCTGAGGATGCCGTTGTCTTCATCATCGTCGTCTTCTTCTCCAGTGATCCATCACTCGCCATCTTGCTCGAACTCTTCTTGCAGGAAATTGGGAAGGAATGAGCAATGATTGAAGGAGAAAAAGGGGAGTTTAAATAGGGAAGGTTGGCGTGAGGATCAGGCTAACCATTTGGCGGGAAAACTTCTGACAGGGTTGTTAGAACAGTGGAGAGGAGAGCACATGGCCGCTCTCCTCTGGCCGTTTGAAGAATTTTGAATTTGAAGACTCTCCAGGAACTCTATGGAAGAACAGGGAAGAAAATAAGTTCACTGTGTTGGTTTAAAAGGGAAAGGGTTTATTGGGCTGGCAGGCTTGGCCCAACAATTGGGTTTAAAAGATTAAGCCCAAAGAGAAATAACTAAATGAGGATATAACTTCACCTAAAAAAATATATAAAAATATTCTCAAATCATGACTCAATATAAAAATTTGAATTTCTACAATATTTCAGAAAAGTGGAGTTACAAATACAATAATCAGAGACTAAGTTCTGTTCAGGAGAAGGGTTACAACCCCGGTCCTTGTTTGGTTTAAGGGTTGTAACTTGACTTCCGAATTAGTTCCTAAGTCCACTTATCATTGTCTTTCTATATAATTCTTACATGCTCACATGTTCAATTATTTCACAAGCTATACATGACTTCCTATGCTGGGTCAGCATGCTCTTATGACCCGACTATCTCCCAAGTTCACATGTTCAATTGCTTTTACATATTCTCAAGCTTCTGTTTACTTAACATGTCTACACTTTACATTATGTTGCATGATAATTACTTTATGCTCTAAGATGCTTATTTATTGTCTTCCTATGTTCGAGATAAGTGCATTAGTAGTGCACGAGTCTCGAGCTCTTATTCATTTGTATCTCTAATTGTTTATGTTAGTGATTACTGGTTTTAATTTATAGTTTGGCTTCCTTTGTGGTACTTGCTATTGGGGGTCTGACCGTACCGATTTCTTTTGGCCAGATCTGACAGAGAAGCCCAGAGGATCTTCCGCACCATCTACTCGACAGTGACCATCCAGAGCGCCAGAGTACCCAAGTAGGTTTCTCATTTTATTCTCCTACTGGTTATGTACATTATTCTTTTGTGGCATTTAGCCTCCGAGAACGTGTTTAGCTCGTGTTTTGGTCCTTGACATTTAGCCTACGGGCATAAACATGATATGCATATTCTAGACTGCAGCTAGAGCTATCATGTATGACTAATACTCTTGCTAGTTTCTCCATTTTGTATTACTAGCTTCATGATCATCCTTGTATATATGGTTTGGGACGCTTTACTATTGTATGTCTGATGATCATACTTCTTGTACCTTGTATAATTGCCTGTGATTGAGATACCTTGTTTTAACCTAGGATCGACTGTTGGCTTATAGAAGTAACCCCCCTTGTCTTGACAAGATTTTCTTCATTTTGATATATCATGTCCCACTCAAACTTATTTAATTATCGCAACTTCCGAATCAATTTAGGCCATTTGATGATTCCCACTTTATTTATGAGTATCATATGCACATTGTCATGACTTTTAACTTAGGAGCACAAGAATAGTTGTTTTCCCAAAACCAACTTTATATACATGAGCTAGACAGGACACCCTATACCCATGACCTTCGTGTCCCACTCAGACAGACCATCTTGTGCTTCATTTTTGTCGTATGACTTTCCTGACAAAGACCCAATATTGATTCATCCCACGGAGGCACTTTTTTTTTCTGACTCGAATTAGAGACACAATTTCGACCTAAATCTGTCGACCCAAAATATGAACACGACCCACATTAAGCCTACTACCCACATTTTACTTGTTGATCTTGTGTGTTGTTAGATAGAAATTTATACCTTGATTGTTGGGGGTTGTCACGACCCGCACCCTAGAGTAAGGGCACGAGAAGTGGGAACGTCCAGCCTACGCCGCAGTGTCGGCGGTAGAACGCTGTCCTAGGTCACAACATCTAACAATATATAATTCCAGGCAGTTTATACTCCCCGAATGGGGGTGACATAGCAAATGTATACTCAATCACAGCTAAGAAAGAAAGTACGATATGATATAGAACTCAAAAGTGAAGTACAGATAATCAGAAGAGTCTAGAGTCTAAGATAACATCTCAGAAAATATTCCAAGTACAAGTCTCAACTACAGAATACGAAAGAATATATACATCTCAAAACAACAACTGAAAGCCAAAAACAATGCTGAAAAGAAAGATAAAGCCTAGCTGACTAGCATAGACTATAGGAGTAACATCCTGAACTGCAGCTGGGTCCTCCAGAGGAGCCAGGTCGCAGGTGTCGTCTAAGCCTGCTCCGTAATAGGTGGTGTAAAGGGTCTCATCCTCACCTCTGTAATATTTTCAACAGGTCCAGTCAGGACAGGAGCGAGCACAGTACATCTCATGCAGTTCATATCATGGCAGGAAATATAAAGCAGGCAATAGAATAAAATACATGAAACGCTGTAAGAAGATGTACATGAAACAGAAGAGATATTTGATAACTGGAAATATATACATGATAAGTAAGAACAGTAAGTGACTAGTGATTTAGAGTACGAGATGGCATGTAATTGGCTTAGGTTGAACATGATGTACATGAGTGAACATGTGGGACATCAGCCAATAAGGCTGATGTGTACATGATAAACATGAAAAGTAACAGAGTGAACATGATGGGTAAATCACATGACCATTTATACTCACCCCTACCTACAATTAATACACAAGGATATAGTCCCGTTACGTTACGTACATGATGTTTTGGTTATACAGAAAACACATGAAGAAACATGAGCGTACATGGAAGAACATGAGAGTACATGAACGTACATGTAAGAACATGAGGTGTACATGAATAACGCCGAAGCGAGGAATACATGATGTACATGAAACACATGTCATAAAGTATCCGATGCTCCCGCTAAGGGGGATAACATCCCAAGAAGAGATCCGTATAGTACTAATTCGTGATGATAACGTGACAGCATCAAGTAAAAGTAATCTAGAGCGAGAATATAAATTGTGACAAGTATGAAACGATCAGAGAATGTACTCGCCTGTATCTGAATGTCCAATATGAAAAGTACTGCCCGAGGAGTGGTGTCTGGCTCCTAATCAGAGCAACACAAGTCACAACAAGTCCAGAATAGTAAAATAAAGTCCTGCTATGCATTCTACATAATTCTAGGTCAAACTAGGCCCAAAGTCAACTCCTGGTCAACTCTGGTCAATCCTAGAAGTCAAACTAGGTCAAACAAGTCTACACAAGTCAAATCTAGGCTCACTAGCTAAGCAACCCCAACCATAGGCTAAGAGACTAGGCCATAGGCTAAGAAGCTATACCAGGCCAATAGGCAACCACACTAAAACAACCCTCAAAGAATTTATATATATACACATATATATATATTATAGATATCATAATATACCCTAATAATGGAATACACATATATCTAATTATACAAACTAATAGGAAAACTCATATTGTTGTGTTATATAAGATACTTAGGAAATAAACCTATAGGCTAACATGTGAATACATTACAACACCATATGTGATACATACAATATACATTTGCATAGAGAGGGGGAAATGTGTATAGTGTCATGGCAAGGTGAATGGAAATATGTCTAAGTGTACATAGGCTTACACCACATACACAAACACCTATATATTCTCAGATTTTCTCATACATGGACTAATCAAATTTCAGTCTATACACAGGAATGTGTGACAGTGTGAAATGTGTGTGTGAGGGTTGATAGTGTGTGTGTGTGTGTATGTGACATGAGTATGTGACAGTTAAGAATTAGTGAGTGAGTGAGTGAGGCAGTGTGCAGGAACTGAAGGGTGTGTGTGTCATAAATCAAGAGTGTGTGTGTGTGTGTCACATAGCCAAGAGTGTGTGTCATAAATCAAGAGTGTGTGTGCATGTGAGGGAATATGTGAACAAGTGAGCTGTGTACAGGAATATGTGAGAGTAAATGAGGAGTAGTGTGTGTTAACATTTGTGTGTGAGAGGGAAAGACACATGGGTGGCTGTGTATGTGTGTATCAAGCTGTGTGAAAGGATATGTAGGCATGTGTAATTGTGTCTCAGGTATTTATCACATATAATCTCAGATTTCTTGACACTGTTCTCAGGTATTTGTTTTTGGGAAGTCTAAGTTTTTACTCACTAAAATGTACAGAGAAAACTCAGTTTACAAGTCATTAGGAATCTCAGATTCCAACATGCTACCCAATTCAGATTTATACATAAAGGAAAAAAAAAACTCAGATTTTTATAGGACATGCATAGGAATCAACTCAAATCCAGTTTGTTAACATTACACTCAAATCCCCAGTTTACAGGAATGGCAAAAATCCCTGTTTCATTTTGAACACAAAAACTCAGTTAAGCAATTTAACTCTCAGGAAAACAGAGAACCAATTCACCCTTCCCCAATCTCAGGTTTTGGTGAACCCAAATCAAATCTCAGATTTATTGAAAATCTCAGTTAGCCTATTTCAGTTTAAAAGTTTGGCATGAAAAGCATTAAACATATCCTAAACTCTAGTTTCAGGTCTCACATTGAAAACAGGATTTAAACCCCTCATTCGAAATCCAAAACTAGAACTCAAACCTAACCAATACATGAAGCACAACTGGAAACTTATCAAATCTCCCCAGGTAATGTATTAACTCATTATTAACATTTAATTAACAAATTAAAATGTCATTTGAATTGTGAAACTGAAAAAATAACATGGTATCAGTGAATGAGTGGGACAACCCAAAGTCATATATGAACACATTATAAAAACCCAATGTAAGGGTTGGTAATATATGTCATACATGTGAGGACACGAGAGGGTGTCCATACAACGTACACGAAGTGTCCAAAATAAGATTAACATTTAGAGTATAAAACTGCCCAGACACAGCCTCGTGGAGAGATGTCGAGCCCAAAAGGACACGACACAAGCAATCTCGTGTCTCGTGGTTATGTCTAGGTGTTCGTCTAGTGTAGGGTCACGTGTCCAACACCCTGAATTGGGTCCTAGTGTCGCCGTGTCCGCACACGAGAAGCGTATCAGAGCTTGCCGTTAGCGAGAACACAGCCAGTGCGTGGCCAGTGCGCGCGCGATTTCTTCGCGCACACACATCGAGGTCGCATAAAACTTCATGGACATGGTGTCAGTGGGTGCCCCCATGTGTCCACGAAGTTTCATGGCACAACGTGCCGTGTCGTGTCCTGTGTCGACCCCGAGCAGCAGGGGAAATCTGTGGCTGCGCGCGGCCGTGTGCACGCGCGTGTCCAAGCAACAAAAACGACACGAAATCAGGACACAACCACAGGAATCAAAGATCACAACAAAACTAATTTTCCTATTCAAAAAGAATCAAATAAATCGATCGAAATGCCCTTTGAGGCATTTCGTCGAACACAGTGCCATTGGCACTGATACGTGTCCAGAAAGGACACGAAACCTCCGACACCAAGCTCGAATCTAATCCAAACCCTAGGGGGACCCTTAGGGCTTCCTATTCATGGAGATTGACAGGGATTTCATGAAGATTTGGAGAAGTTACCTTAGTGTGAACTTTCAATAGGAAAGAGGACTTTCTCTACACTTTGCTTGATGTCCCAAACACCTCAAATCATTAGCAAGCTGGACCAAAACATCATAACAGCAAGAATACTGATATTAGAAGGGTTTGCAACTGGTTTGAGGATTTTAGGAATTAAAATGGAATTAATAGAGAATTTACTAGGCAAGAACTCACCCCTTTCTTCTTGGATCCAAATTTTCTAAGGAGGGAGGCTAGCCCTAAGTTTGAGAGGGGTTTTATAGTGGGGAAAAGGGTATGATGGCTGCCATTAGGTTAGGGTTAGGGTTTAGGATGAGGGGCTAAGGTTCCTCCAACAATTTCTAGCTAAATCAATGGCTCACAGTTAAAGTAGCATCCTTTAACCTTTAGTCCAAAATATCTTTTAACAAATATCTAGATATTTCACTAATGTAATTACTTTAATGAAACCCTCTAACTTAGTCTCTAGGATCATGATTAACAATGTAGATTAGGCTAACTTCTAGGTCAAGACTCAACAATTCAAGTAACACATATTTAATTAATATAATTCACAAAATCACAAAAGTGTCAAAATGACTAAAATACCCCTAGGCTTAAAAGTAGAAAATTGAAATCCTAAACACATGATTAGGTCTCATTGGTCATGATTAGTCTTCTAGGTCATGTATGACTAATGTTACACTAGCAAAACACCAATTCACATTTCACTCAATTAAATAGTTTTAAAATAACTAAAAATCACCAAAAATCATATCATGACTAAAATCAAATACTTTAATGATTTAAAATATAAAATTTTAAATTTACCCTTATTTGGAAAAGTGGGTGTTACAAGTCTACCCCCCTTAAAAGAATTTCGTCCTCAAAATTAAGATGGTCGTACTTCTTCTAGAGTCTCGTCCCCAACAATCATAGTCTCAGAACTACCTAAATCATACAATTTTAAAGGAATGACATAAAGGGTCATGGTATGCAATATCAGTCTGGGGTCTCATCTACACCAACATGCTACAGTACTAGGCAATCACAAGGTATCAAAACATACAAACAAGGGATGCATCAAATATTCACAAAAAGGGATACTAAGGTTAGGTCAAAACTCACCTCCAGCTAGGTCTGAGAACTAGAACTCACTCTGGAAGCAGGGCCCTGGTTGGTAGGTGCATAAGGACAATGCTGCACCCAGTACGCAGCTGACCCACAGAATAGGCACAATCCTAGTCTCTTCCTACAGTTGCTCCACTCGTGCCCAGACTTATTACAGTAGGCACAAATAGGCTCTGGCTCAGCTGGCCTCTGCTGGACAGGAGACTGGGCTGGGTATGATGACATCGGCTGGATAAATGGGTACTCCTCAAACTCTGGGTAGGACTGGGTACTGCTCCTCGCCCTCTTGGAGCTAGGCTCTCCTTCTGGAAGCACAGAGTCCCGCAGACGTAGCAACCTTTGGATTTTCTCCCTCATGGCCTCCTCATGAACTCTCTGTGACTCCAACAGCCTATCTTCAAAATATCCAAACACCTGGGCTGCGTCAAGTAACAAACCTCCGGGTGGTGCAGTAGGGAATACCATCCCAAGGGGTATGGGAAGGCCCTCGGTCTCAGGCAAATCTGCAGCTCTTTCCTGAACGACAGGAGATGAAGGAAGACTCTCTGGCGAGTCTACCACCATCTCCTCAATGGCAGGAGGTGCCACCACCCCCTGATCAGATAGAGGGATAACTACCTCCTGAACAGTAGGAGGTGGAGGCACACTCTCAGTAGCTGCAGCTGCTCTCAGGCGACGGGCTCGGGTCATGGGTGCCATACTGAAGAAAAGAAAGGAAAATAAAAATAAATCAATCATCAAGGCTGAAAAACTAGTAAATATCAATCAAGGAGAACTAGCTACAAGAATCACTATTTAAAGCCAGGCTATACTATCACTCCTAAGACAAGGCCTAATCACAACTCATCAAATCATCATACTAAGAAAGAGCTACATATGCATAAGCTCTATAAAGCTGAAATATCTCTACTCCTAAATTATTTGATAATGGAAAATATTTTTTTTTTACAGAAGAGAATGAAAGAGGTAATACTTTAAAAACCTTCAAGATATAATCTGATAATCACATGCGTCTGTCCAAAATCATGATACTCAGAATCCTCGCCACGCTAGTAAGCAAGGCTGCAATGAACGGTAGAGTCCATAACTGGGTCTGCATCTCTATGATCAAGTCGTCTGGAATCCTCGCTATGCCGACTAGTATAGCTGCGAGAAATTCCAATCGCATGATCAAGATATGTACATCCGAAGTCAGGTCCCTATGTTCTTGCCACGCCGGCTAATATAGCTGCGGTAAACTCTAGGTTCCATAATAAAGTAGACGTTTTACCATTCCTGTTATTTTCGTCAACATATGTTATCAGAAGATATCGTAACTCGGGTCATAAAATTCATCTCGATAAGAAAATCAAATCAACAACGATCTATCAAAATTAAATTCAATATCAAGGAGTAAGGGTAAATCAAAACAAGAGAAAAGGAATTCATTAGAAGTTCGGAATAAGATTCTCAAGGGGCCTCCCAGGAATCTCTCAAGGAATTCTAACTGTGATTGAGTACCCCAAAATATTCTACTCCTACTGCAGGCTGCAGTGATACTCTAGTTCGAATATCACTACATAAACTCGACCTGCATGGGCCACCACTAAAAACGTGTCACGACCCGCACCCTAGAGTAAGGGCACGAGAAGTGGGTACGTCCAGCCTACACCGCAGTGTCGACGGTAGAACGCTGTCCTAGGTCACAACATCTAACAATATATAATACCAGGCAGTTTATACTCCCCGAATGGGGGTGACATAGCAAATGTATACTCAATCACAGCTAAGGAAGAAAGTACGATATGATATAGAACTCAAAAGTGAAGTACAGATAATCAGAAGAGTCTAGTGTCTAAGATAACATCTCAGAAAATATTCCAAGTACAAGTCTCAACTACAGAATACGAAAGAATATATACATCTCAAAACAACAACTGAAAGCCAAAAACAATGCTGAAAAGAAAGATAAAGCCTAGTTGACTAGCCTAGACTATGGGAGTAACATCCTGAACTGCAGCTGGGTCCTCCAGAGGAGCCAGGTCGCAGGTGTCGTCTAAGCCTGCTCCGTAATAGGTGGTGTAAAGGGCCTCATCCTCATCCTCTGTAATATTTTCAACAGGTCCAGTCAGGACAGGAGCGAGCACAGTACATCTCATGCAGTTCATATCATGGCAGGAAATATAAAGCAGGCAATAGAATAAAATACATGAAACACGGTAAGAAGATGTACATGAAACAGGAGAGATATTTGATAACTGGAAATATATACATGATAAGTAAGAACAGTAAGTGACTAGTGATTTAGAGTACGAGATGGCATGTAATTGGCTTAGATTGAACATGATGTACATGAGTGAACATGTGGGACATCAGCCAATAAGGCTGATGTGTACATGATAAACATGAAAAGTAACAGAGTGAACATGATGGGTAAATCACATAACCATTTATACTCACCCCTACCCACAATTAATACACAAGGATCTAGTCCCGTTACGTTACGTACATGATGTTTTGGTTATACAGGAAACACATGAGAAAATATGAGCGTACATGGAAGAACATGAGAGTACATGAACGTACATGTAAGAACATGAGAGAACATGAGTGTACATGAATAACGCCGAAGCGAGGAATACATGATGTACATGAAACACATGTCATAAAGTATCCGATGCTCCCGCTAAGGGGGATAACATCCCAAGAAGAGATCCGTATAGTACTAATCCGTGATGATAACGTGACAGCATCAAGTAAAAGTAATCTAGAGCGAGAATATAAATCGTGACAAGTATGAAACGATCAGAGAATGTACTCGCCTGTATCTGAATGTCCAATATGAAAAGTACTGCCCGAGGAGTGGTGTCTGGCTCCTAATCAGAGCAACACAAGTCACAACAAGTCCAGAATAGTAAAATGAAGTCCTACTATGCATTCTACATGATTCTAGGTCAAACTAGGCCCAAAGTCAACTCCTGGTCAACTCTGGTCAATCCTAGAAGTCAAACTAGGTCAAACAAGTCTACACAAGTCAAATCTAGGCTCACTAGCTAAGCAACCACAACCATAGGCTAAGAGACTAGGCCATAGGCTAAGAAGCTATACCATGGGCCAATAGGCAACCACACTAAAACAACCCTCAAAGAATTTATATATATACACATATATATATATTATAGATATCATAATATACCCTCATATAGGAATACACATATATCTAATTATACAAACTAATAGAAAAACTCATATTGTTGTGTTATATAAGATACTTAGGAAATAAACCTATAGGCTAACATGTGAATACATTACAACACCATATGTGATACATATAATATACATTTGCATAGAGAGGGGGAAATGTGTATAGTGTCATGGCAAGGTGAATGGAAATATGTCTAAGTGTACATAGGCTTACACCACATACACAAACACCTATATATTCTCAGATTTTCTCATACATGAACTAATCAAATTTCAGTCTATACATAGGAATGTGTGACAGTGTGAAATGTGTGTGTGAGGGTTGATAGTGTGTGTGTGTGTGTATGTGACATGAGTGTGTGACAGTTAAGAATTAGTGAGTGAGTGAGTGAGGCAGTGTGCAGGAACTAATGAAGGGTGTGTGTGTCATAAATCAAGAGTGTGTGTGTGTGTGTGTGTCACATAGCCAAGAGTGTGTGTCATAAATCAAGAGTGTGTGTGCATGTGAGGGAATATGTGAACAAGTGAGCTGTGTACAGGAATATGTGACAGTAAATGAGGAGTAGTGTGTGTTAACATTTGTGTGTGAGAGGGAAAGACACATGGGTGGCTGTGTATGTGTGTATCAAGCTGTGTGAAAGGATATGTAGGCATGTGTAATTGTGTCTCAGGTATTTATCACATATAATCTCAGATTTCTTGACACTGTTCTCAGGTATTTGTTTTTGGAAAGTCTAAGTTTTTACTCACTAAAATGTACAGAGAAAACTCAGTTTACAAGTCATTAGGAATCTCAGATTCCAACATGCTACCCAATTCAGATTTATACATAAAGGAAAAAAAACTCAGATTTTTATAGGACATGCATAGGAATCAACTCAAATCCAGTTTGTTAACATTACACTCAAATCCCAACTTAATATCAGTTTACAGGAATAGCAAAAATCCCTGTTTCATTTTGAACACAAAAACTCAGTTAAGCAATTTAACTCTCAGGAAAACAGAGAACCAACTCACCCTTCCCCAATCTCAGGTTTTGGTGAACCCAAATCAAATCTCAGATTTATTGAAAATCTCAGTTAGCCTATTTCAGTTTAAAAGTTTGGCATGAAAAGCATTAAACATATACTAAACTCTAGTTTCAGGTCTCACATTGAAAACAGGATTTAAACCCCTCATTCGAAATCCAAAACTAGAACTCAAACCTAACCAATACATGAAGCACAACTGGAAACTTATCAAATCTCCCCAGGTAATGTATTAACTCATTATTAACATTTAATTAACAAATTAAAATATCATTTGAATTGTGAAACTGAAAAAATAACATGGTATCAGTGAATGAGTGGGACAACCCAAATTCATATATGAACACATTGTAAAAACCCAATGTAAGGGTTGGTAATATATGTCATACATGTGAGGACACGAGAGGGTGTCCATACAACGGACACGAAGTGTCCAAAATAAGATTAACATTTAGAGTATAAAACTGCCCAGACACAGCCTCGTGGGGAGATGTCGAGCCCAAAAGGACACGACACAAGCAATCTCGTGTCTCGTGGTTATGTCTAGGTGTTCATCTAGTGTAGGGTCACGTGTCCAACACCCTGAATTGGGTCCTAGTGTCGCCGTGTCCGCACACGAGAAGCGTATCAGAGCTTGCCGTTAGCGAGAACACAGCCAGTGCGTGGCCAGTACGCGCACGATTTCTTCGCGCACACACATCGAGGTCGCATGAAACTTCATGGACATGGTGTCAGTGGGTGCCCCCATGTGTCCACGAAGTTTCATGGCACAACGTGCCGTGTCGTGTCCTGTGTTGACCCCGAGCAGCAGGGGAAATCTGTGGCTGCGCGCGACCGTGTGCACGCGCGTGTCCAAGCAACAAAAATGACACAAACACGACACGAAATCAGGACACAAGCACAGGAATCAAAGATCACAACAAAACTAATTTTCCTATTCAAAAAGAATCAAATAAATCGATCGAAATGCCCTTTGAGGCATTTCGTCGAACATAGTGCCATTGGCACTGATACGTGTCCAGAAAGGATACGAAACCTCCGACACCAAGATCGAATCTAATCCAAACCCTAGGGGGACCCTTAGGGCTTCCTATTCATGGAGATTGACAGGGATTTCATGAAGATTTGGAGAAGTTACCTTAGTGTGAACTTTCAATAGGAAAGGGGCCTTTCTCTACACTTTGCTTGATGTCCCAAACACCTCAAATCATTAGCAAGCTGGACCAAAACATCATAACAGCAAGAATACTGATATTAGAAGGGTTTGCAACTGGTTTGAGGATTTTAGGAATTAAAATAGAATTAATAGAGAATTTACTAGGCAAGAACTCACCCCTTTCTTCTTGGATCCAAATTTTCTAAGGAGGGAGGCTAGCCCTAAGTTTGAGAGGGGTTTTATAGTGGGGAAAAGGGTATGATGGCTGCCATTAGGTTAGGGTTAGGGTTTAGGATGAGGGGCTAAGGTTCCTCCAACAATTTCTAGCTAAATCAATGGCTCACAATTAAAGTAGTATCCTTTAACCTTTAGTCCAAAATATCTTTTAACAAATATCTAGATATTTCACTAATGTAATTACTTTAATGAAACCCTCTAACTTAGTCTCTAGGATCATGATTAACAATGTAGATTAGGCTAACTTCTAGGTCAAGACTCAACAATTCAAGTAACACATATTTAATTAATATAATTCACAAAATCACAAAAGTGTCAAAATGACTAAAATACCCCTAGGCTTAAAAGTAGAAAATTGAAATCCTAAACACATGATTAGGTCTCATTGGTCATGATTAGTCTTCTAGGTCATGTATGACTAATGTTACACTAGCAAAACACCAATTCACATTTCACTCAATTAAATAGTTTTAAAATAACTAAAAATCACCAAAAATCATATCATGACTAAAATCAAATACTTTAATGATTTAAAATATAAAATTTCAAATTTACCCTTATTTGGAAAAGTGGGTGTTACAAGTCTACCCCCCTTAAAAGAATTTCGTCCTCAAAATTAAGATGGTCGTACTTCTTCTAGAGTCTCGTCCCCAACAATCATAGTCTCAGAACTACCTAAATCATACAATTTTAAAAGAATAACATAAAGGGTCATGGTATACAATATCAGTCTGGGGTCTCATCTAGTTACACCAACATGCTACAGTACTAGGCAATCACAAGGTATCAAAACATACAAACAAGGGATGCATCAAATATTCACAAAAAGGGATACAATTTTAATATTGATTTTATAGGATTTGTTTAGTCGGGTTTGAGTTTCGTCTCGTTCCAACTTGTGTTAGTGACCCGGGTAGCTTAGACTCTAGACGGGACCCCAAGATTAGTTAGTCATGGTCCACAAATCTTACTAATTATGTTAGTAAGTTTAGACTAATCCCACATGTTAGATTGGTTAAGTTAGAGGCTTAAACTTAACCCTTTTGATCCTGTCATGCCCCAGTACCGGAATACTGAGACGGACTAGGCCAGCTACACCGTATGAGGTATACAAACGTCATACGGCGATCGTGGCTGTCAAGAGACTAGGGGGTGCATGCTACAATCAGGTCTCCTATGGTCCCACAGAGCATCTATGTCTCAATCAATCAAAATAAGAAGCAGTAAATAATAATCATATAAGACAAAGCAGTAAGGCGTCCCCGACGCTTCATCAAAATAATTCATGAGTCTAGCTATAAAAAATGATGAGCTAGTTCCGAGAGTCAATAGTACATAACTATAGTCAGCTGCAGTCTGATTTAATTACAATTATGCAAGGAAACTAGTGTCCAGAACTGCCGGCTAAACATGTGCCGGTGGCTAAACGCCAAGTATAAAATAGAAGATATCAGAGCGGTAAAGAAGAAACCCACTCATGGTCCCTGGCGTCCATACTCCTGGTGTGCACCATTGTTCGGGTAGAAAGCTGGATCCTCTGGAGCTGCTACGGGATCTGGCCAAACAAAACCAGCGGGGTCAGGCCCCGAATAACAAGTACCACAAGGGAGCACAAAAGAGTGAGATAAAATCCATGAGTTAAATAAGACCTGATTCACGAGTTATAGGCTTATACCATATCATCGAGATAATACGACACCCTTACAACCAAACAAGGACAAACGGTGCCAATATTGTGCCGAGATAAGATATATCCTATAGCCATGGGCAGGTAAAAGGGCTTCTGATCGCGACTTCGGTCCATAGCCTTTCGCAGCACAATAGCCCAACCCAACAACCAAACAAGGACATGGGTTAGACCACGACCACGATAGTCCATGTTCCTCAGTTGCTAACAGAAGAGAACATATCACAAAACAAGTCAGCTTACAAGCGGCCAATCAATCCTACGGCTTTCTATGATTTGTCTGGGTTATCCCAGTAAAGCAATATATAGGAATCCTCACATCGTGTCAACCCAGCAGGGCTAGCCAAACCATATAATATACATATACACATAGAACTTTGATTATGCACCGGTCCCCCGTAAGGCTACCGTGCTAAACATATAACACATAGCACGTAGGAGTCGGATATAGTCATCCACTATAGGTGGATGAAACTGTATCCGTGGCGGCCAACCCGACACGTCAGGACAGGACCTGGGGTGGCCAGTATGGTACGATCTCGGGATTCTTCCCACCCAATGCATCTACCAATTTGGGTTTCATAGATTAACCCTATCTTGATATGGAATCACATGTCGTGGTCACATGGTCATCCTCCTATATGTCGTACCATAGTACGTGTACCCTAAGTATGAATCTACATCGGCCCGATCTAGATCCATGCTTAGTGTAATGCTTCAAACAACAATCAACATACCACGACACTATTACTGACCAATTACCATGATTATACTGAAAGGTACACATGTATTGACATATAACACGAACGATCACTTGGCATGTAGAGTCACACCTCAGTGCACTCATTAAATAGCACAGCAGTGCATACTAATATTGTATCTCAATACACACTTAGAACATGTACCAGCACGTATACAGGTAATCAGGTCAGGAATATGGTCAAGTCAGGAAGTCACGTGGACCCCTCGTGACATAAAAGTCACATGTGAATTCAGGTTAAAGTGAGACATGAAGATCCTTGAAGCCAATACAAAGATCTACAACTTTCATGTTTTGAGTTTTTCAAGATTCTAGCTACAAAATAACTTAAACAGGCAAAAACAGTGAAATAGAGCAATTCTGGCGCATGGAATTCCTGTACAATCGGCGCATGAGATTCCTGCACGAATTGGCGTATGAGATTCCTGTATGAATCGGCGCATGGGATTCCTGCACGAATCGGCGCATAAGATTCCTGCATGAATCGGCGCATGAGATTCCTGCATGAATCGACGCATGGGATTCCTGTACGAATCGGCGTATGAGATTCCTGCATGAATCGGCGCATGAGATTCCTGCACGAATTAGCGCATGAGATTCCTGCATGAATCGGCGCATGAGATTCCTGCATGAATTGGCGCATGGGATTTCTGCACCAATCGGCGCATGGGATTCCTGCACGAATCGGCACATGAGATTCCTGTACCAATCGGCGCATGAGATTCCTGCACCAATCGGCGCATGAGATTCCTGCACCAATCGGCACATGGGATTCCTGCACGAATCGGCGCATGAGATTCCTGCACCAATCGGCGCATGAGATTCCTGCACCAATCGGCGCATGAGATTCCTGCACCAATCGGCGCATGGGATGCGTTGTCGGAACTTCACAGCGCATGGCCTCCCGGCGCATGGCCTCCCGGGCGCATGGGGGTCATCGTCCCCAAACAGCAAGTTCAGCCATGAAAGTTCCGAAAACTTGCCATGGCCATAACTTCCTCATCTGAAGTCGAAATCAAGCGAAACAAAAGCCAAAACTGAATGAAATTGAATTCTCTACAACATAAAACCATTAGTTTCTGAAAACAACCAAGTTTGATAGATCAAAACCATGGAAATCCATAAAACCCTAGTTATAGAAACTTAGATCTATACCAAACTAGCCATTAAAATCAAAAACTCCAAGAACTAAACTTGTAGAGAATGAAGAGAAGAACAATATAGATAAATAATATCTAAGAAAAATCAAGAAATAAAAAATGCAAGAATCTCTCCATTTGGTGCAAGATGTACTTGCCTATTGGTTGGAAGAAAAAGAAATAAAAAGAGTGAATGAGGAGAGAGAGTGAGGAAGAAAATATATATAGGGTTTGGGTTGACTCAAAGAAACCCCAAGCTTAAGCATGCTCTTAACCACATGACTAATGACATGTTAAATGCTACATGATACAACTAATTAAATTAATTAAATAAAATCCTAACCACAACACGGTTCAGAAATCTTATCATCGAAACAGTGAACCACGCCTACAACCAGACAAGGACAAGGGGTGGCACACTAATCCGTGATGAGATACTGTTCCATGCCATGGCTAGTTACAAATACATGATGTATACAATAAAGATACAGGTGCCAGATACCATATACATGAAAAATAAAAAATTTACGTATTCCGGGAATGGGGAGTGACATCTCTACCCTCCTTAGAAAAAATTTCGTCCTCGGAATTTCGATAAGGCTAGTCGAGCGCGCTCTCAGATCACGAAATACACTCATGACATATAGCAAGCACAATTATCAAACAACACATGGCACATGAATAGTTTAAGAAAGCAAGAATAATTAAGTAAGAGCACAAACAATAATCATACCCTAGAAGGAAATGATCGGAGGCATACGAATAAAATATGCCTCTCAAGTCAGGTAGAAATTCGTCCTCGAGGTCCTACACTGACACCCAAAGTGGACAAGGGTCAACGCTTGTGATAAGTCGGTACCAATGACTAAATCAAGAACGAGACTCTGCCCAGGACGTACTCTCGTAATCACGTATCACATGATACGAGAGCAGATGAGTGAGACGAGAAAGTCGCCTTCACTCTTCGAATATAAAACTTAAGGAATTATAATAAATAATACTCAAAACTTACCCAAAATCTGATCGCCTTCAGCCAACCTCTGCTCTAATACTCCAAATTCTTCTTGCCTTTGTCTCTGCCTTCCCTGGCCCTACTGTCCAACCTGATGTTGTGCTTATCGGTACATCTGAGCTTGCGTCAGTAATGGGCGCTGGACTAGTGGCCTCACTGCTAGTACTGGCCCTTGATACGGTGCTACCTCTGGAGCTGGCAACGCCGGAAACTGTTGAGCTGGCCCTCCTGGCCTCTGCATCATAGGACAATTGGCAATCCTATGGTCTGGACTGCCACACCTCAAGCATAATCCATTAGCTGAACGATACACATCCCTAGTGTGCCCTCCCTTACCACAATAAGTGCAACCCACTGGTGCTTCCTGACGCTGCTGCTGGTTCCTCTGTTGCTGTTGTCGAACTGGTACAGTCATAATTGTCGTGACTGGTGCTGCATCACGAATACGGACGCCAGGTGCTGGTGCTGACGTCCAAGGTACTGCTCCTCCCCCAACACTCTGCGTATGAGACCTCTTCTGGCCCCAGTCCTTGTTGATAACCTTTAAATAGTAAGCTCGTGCCTCCGAGCCGCCGTCAATACTTCATCGAATGTCTGGTAGTCGTGCCCCTCGACCAGCTGTAAAATCTCTAGTGAAGTCCCTGCTGGAACCTCATTGCTCTCTCTGGCTCTGTCGCCACCATCATCCGAGCAAACCTACTTAACCTGCAGAACTCCGCTGCATAACCATCCACCGTCTTACCAGCCTGCTTGAGACTGATAAACCTCTGCTGTAGCTCATACCGCGCTACCATGCCAAAGTACTTGGCCTTGAATCTTGTACTGAATCTATCCCAGGGAACAGGATGCCTCATTCCAACCTCTTCTGATGCCCACCAATCGCGGGCGAGATCCTGAAGCAATAATCTGACTTGGTCAACCTTCTCTTCTGCTGGAACCTTTGCTGCGATCAATATGGCCTCTGTATCCTGAAGCCAAGCATCCGCCGTGATGGCATCCTCCGTGCCGTCAAAATATCTCGGGTTAAGTCGACAAAACCTTCCGGACGCTCCTGAATCATACCTGACACTTCTCTCAAGGGCTAATTGTAATCCCTGATTCTGTAGCACATTCTGTTCTTGCTGTCGGGTTTGTTGTTGTTGTTGGGCTGCCGTCTGGCGTTGCTGGGTCTCCAATAACCCTCTAATAATCTGTAATAGTGCCGGCACGTCTAGTGCTACTGGTACCACCGGCATCACTGGAGGTACGGGATCCTCTGGCCTCTGTGGCTCAACTGGCTTATGCTCGGTAACATTCTCGATGTGAATCTGTCCAGGTAGAGGGGCTACCCCTTGCTGATCTCCAACTGGTCCCTGATCTACTGGATTCTCTCCCATGCCGGCTCCTCCAATAGTCGAGAACGATGTGCCCCTAAAGGAAAGGATACAAGATATGAAAAGACAGGACGGGAAAGAATCGAGGATGATAATCAAGTTAGCAATCAAGGCGAGAGAAGGAGAAGATGAATCAGGAGATCAAGGGGGACATATTTTGATTGAGACTCCTATAATCTCAACACCCCACAAGTCTGAAAAACAGACCTGCATGGGCTACCACTAAAACCTTGTCACGCCCCAGTACCGGAATACTGAGACGGACTAGGCCAGCTACACCGTATGAGATATACAAACGTCATACGGCGATCGTGGCTGTCAAGAGACTAGGGGGTGCATGCTACAATCAGGTCTCCTATGGTCCCACAGAGCATCTATGTCTCAATCAATCAAAACAAGAAGCAGTAAATAATAATCATATAAGACAAAGCAGTAAGGCGTCCCTGACGCTTCATCAAAATGATTCATGAGTCTAGCTATACAAAATGATGAGCTAGTTCCGAGAGTCAATAGTACATAACTATAGTCAGCTGCAGTCTGATTTAATTACAATTATGCAAGGAAACTAGTGTCCAGAACTGCCGGCTAAACATGTGCCGGTGGCTAAACGCCAAGTACAAAATAGAAGATATCAGAGCGGTGAAGAAGAAACCCACTCATGGTCCCTGGCGCCCATACGCCTGGTGTGCACCATTGTTCGGGTAGAAAGCTGGATCCTCTGGAGCTGCTACGGGATCTGGCCAAACAAAACCAGCGGGATCAGGCCCCGAATAGCAAGTACCACAAGGGAGCACAAAAGAGTGAGATAAAACCCATGAGTTAAATAAGACCTGATTTACGAGTTATAGGCTTATACCATATCATCGAGATAATACGACACCCTTACAACCAAACAAGGACAAACGGTGCCAATATTGTGCCGAGATAAGATATATCCTATAGCCATGGGCAGGTAAAAGGGCTTCTGATCGCGACTTCGGTCCATAGCCTATCGCAGCACAATAGCCCAACCCAACAACCAAACAAGGACATGGGTTGGACCACGCACCACGATAGTCCATGTTCCTCAGTTGCTAACAGAAGAGAACATATCACAAAATAAGTCAGCTTACAAGCGGCCAATCAATCCTACGACTTTCTATGATTTGTCTGGGTTATCCCAGTAATGCAATATATAGGAATCCTCAGATCGTGTCAACCCAGCTGGGCTAGCCAAACCATATAATATACATATACACATAGAACTTTGATTATGCACCGGTCCCCCGTAAGACCATCGTGCTAAACATATAACACATAGCACGTAGGAGTCGGATATTGTCATCCACTATCGGCGGATGAAACTGTATCCGTGGCGGCCAACCCGACACGTCAGGACAGGACCTGGGGTGGCCAGTATGGCATGATCTCGGGATTCTTCCCACCCAATGCATCTACCAATTTGGGTTTCTTAGATTAACCCTATCTTGATATGGAATCACATGTCGTGGTCACATGGTCATCCTCCTATATGTCGTACCATAGTACGTGTACCCTAAGTATGAATCTACATCGGCCCGATCTAGATCCATGCTTAGTGTAATGCTTCAAACAACAATCAACATACCACGACACTATTACTGACCAATTACCATGACTATACTGGAAGGTACATATGTATTGACATATAACACGAACGATCACTTGGCATGTAGAGTCACACCTCAGGGCACTCATTAAATAGCACAGCAGTGCATACTAATATTGTATCTCAATACACACTTAGAACATGTACCAGCACGTATACAGGTAATCAGGTCAGGAATATGGTCAAGTCAGGAAGTCACGTGGATCCCTCGTGACATAAAAGTCACATGTAAATTCAGGTTAAAGTGAGACATGAAGATCCTTGAAGCCAATACAAAGATCTACAACTTTCATGTTTTGAGTTTTTCAAGATTCTAGCTACAAAATAACTTAAACAGGCAAAAACAGTGAAATAGAGCAATTCTGGCGCATGGAATTCCTGTACAATCGGCGCATGAGATTCTTGCACGAGTCGGCGCATGAGATTCCTGCATGAATCGGCGCATGGGATTCCTGCACGAATCGGCGCATGAGATTCCTGCATGAATCGGCGTATGAGATTCCTGCACGAATCGGCACATGAGATTCCTGCATGAATCGGCGCATGAGATTCCTGCACGAATCGGCGCATGAGATTCCTGCATGAATTGGCGCATAGGATTCCTGCACCAATCGGCGCATGGGATTCCTGCACGAATCGGCGTATGAGATTCCTGCACCAATCGGCGCATGAGATTCCTGCACCAATCGGCGCATGAGATTCCTGCAGAAATCGGCGCATGGGATTCCTGCACGAATCGGCGCATGAGATTCCTGCACCAATCGGCGCATGAGATTCTTGCACCAATCAGCGCATGAGATTCCTGTACCAATCGGTGCATGGGATGCATTGCCGGAACTTCACAGCGCATGGCCTCCCGGCGCATGGCCTCCCGGGCGCATGGGGGTCATCGTCCCAAAACAGCAAGTTCAGCCATGAAAGTTTCGAAAACTTGCCATGGCCATAACTTCCTCATCTGAAGTCGAAATCAAGCGAAACAAATGCCAAAACTGAATGAAATTGAATTCTCTACAACATAAAACCATTAGTTTTTGAAAACAACCAAGTTTGATATATCAAAACCATAGAAATCCATAAAACCCTAGTTATAGAAACTTAGATCTACACCAAACTAGCCATTAAAATCAAAAACTCCAAGAACTAAACTTGTAGAGAATGAAGAGAAGAACAATATAGACAAATAATATCTAAGAAAAATCAAGAAATAAAAAATACAAGAATCTCTCCTTGGTGCAAGATGTACTTGCCTATTGGTTGGGAGGAAAAGAAATGAAAAGAGTGAATGAGGAGAGAGAGTGAGGAAGAGAATATATATAGGGGTTGGGTTGACTCAAAGAAACCCCAAGCTTAAGCATGCTCTTAACCACATGACTAATGACATGTTAAATGCTACATGATACAACTAATTAAATTAATTAAATAAAATCCTAACCACAACACGGTTCAGAAATCTTATCATCGAAACAGTGAACCACGCCTACAACCAGACAAGGACAAGGGGTGGCACACTAATCCGTGACGAGATACTGTTCCATGCCATGGCTAGTTACAAATACATGATGTATACAATAAAGATACAGGTGCCAGATACCATATACATAAAAAATCAAAAATTTACGTATTCCGGGAATGGGGAGTGACAGATCCCAAACTTGAACCTAACTTAAAATTAACCAAGAGGGAGTAGTAGGGGTCTTATTGGGCTTTCCCCCAAGGCCCAAATAGAGTTTAATGGCAGCCGCCTATAGGTAG
The DNA here is from genome assembly GCA_029216955.1 of Iris pallida. NCBI lineage: Eukaryota > Viridiplantae > Streptophyta > Magnoliopsida > Asparagales > Iridaceae > Iris > Iris pallida. The sequence goes on along the minus strand of JANAVB010040793.1, from coordinate 33,239 downwards.
GGTTAGCCTCCTTTCTTTCATTCATACTTGTCTCCTTTTATTCACAAAGAGTTCTTCCCCAAATTAGAGAGCTTCCCTCTTTGATTTGATCTCCAAATCCTTACATCCCTCCATCAAACTTCCATCCAACCTACTCATACTACCAAATGAGGGTGCTAGCAAAGATTTGGCGTAAAGTGCAAGGAAGAGTGTCCTTTTTGGAAGATCTTCGTGTCGGAGCCGTGTCCTTGAGAGTATCATTGGAATTCCACTCCCAATAGGTAAAACCATCCCTCTAAATTGATTTTCTATGCATATTACTTAGTTTTGAATCCATAGGATCCACCTTCATGCGTGTACCCCTTTTAGATTCAAGTTTGAGGTCATTTGGAGCTCTCTTGAGGATTTTAGATATGTGTTTTGTGTCCTACTTGATAGATCCCAAATTAGGACAACCCATGTGTTTGGTTTATTGCCTAATAGGATTAATTGTGTTTTAAATTAAGTTTTAGAATGGTTAAAGAGTGAATTGATCTTACTTATGATTGTTAGAATGAGTTTCATTTGGATACCTATGTTGGTATCCAAGTATCTTGGCCTACATGTGTTTTTTTTGTCCAAAACAATCCAAATTCGGCATAATATTTATCCACGTTTTTAGTAACCATAGCAACTTAGAAATGACATAACTTTTAGCTCAGAACTCTGATTAATCTCCCTTTTTTTAAAAGAACCGTATCGAAGTTAGCTCTCCAAATATATATTTTAATAAGCCAAAATCGTTTAGAACTTTCTAGCACATTATAACGCAATCTCAAAATTTTAGCTCAATATTTTAATGCACTCATTAATTATAACGTCTATTAATACTAAGTCATTCCAACATAATCACAACGTTTAAATGGTAACTTTATTTGATCAATCAAAACAATCTTATCACATCATTAATATATCATTATTTTATTTTTTATTTTTTTCCCAAAAATTTGTAATATTAGCAATCCAACATTAAACTAAAATTTCAAAACTCTTATTAGTCATAAAAATTATTTTTTTTAAAAAAACCAAAAATCTAAATAGATTTGTAAATCCTCCATCATAGGACACAATTTAAAAAATAAATTCTCAAAAATTGTTTTCATAAGTTTCAAATATTTTAAACCAAAAATTCACCATCATTACTTCCACTTAAAAATTCAAAATTTACTAAACACGAAAATCGCAAGTTGTATGACACGAATTTAAATAATTTCTACAACCACATTTGAAATCTAAGATCATTTTTAAACCCAATTTATAACTGTTCAAAGGTGTATAACTATAACCCAATAAATCATAAATATCACAACTTAAAAAAACTAAATCAATTTTATATTTGTTCAAAGAGGTATAACTATAACTCCATAATTCATAAATATCAAAACTCAAAAATCCAATCAATTTCTTAAATCAATGGTATAAAGAATCTAGCTATTTTTTTTCCTTCCTGCAGTATCAATCCTATGGTGTTTACTATTTAGAAATCTCAAGATTAAAACTTTCCTTGGTAATATTCTACTTTACAAATTACTAATCATTAAATCACACTTTTTGTTAAAAAAAAGCCTTTTTAACCCAATTAGAGTCTTAAATGTTTTCCAATTGCCAATATAACCATTCTAGCCATGTGTTTGACCTATGAGCATATACTAGTGTAGTCATCTTCCTAGTTGACACTAAGCACAAAAATAAGAATCAATGGTAGAAAGGAATCAAGCAAGATGCAATCCAAGGAAGTCGAACGAGAGTTCAGAATTTGAAGCCAAGGGAAGAGGTCAAGCTGTATGGATGAGATTCCTAGATTCAAATCCTATCTTGCAGGTTCACATCGGTACAGTAACGTAATCGAAGTAACAAACTCGACCTGCATGGGCCACCATAAAAACATGTAACGCCCAGTCCCAAAATACTTAGGACTAGGTACATATCCATGCCAACTGCATACATACTAAGTCTACTCCAATATATGGAAACTCGTATATATAAATAAGCTGTAAAATGTAGTAAACCAAGAGTGATCTAATCTCATCCATAAATGTAAGAATAAAAGATATCATATAATCAACTGTAATAAATCTTTGTACAATATATTGGGTGGAGACAAATCCACTACCAACAAGTAAGGAAAAATATACATGGAAACTGAATGATTTGGCGAGAGTAGCAAGAAAGACCCAAGATACGTCATCTTCGAATGAATAGAGAAGATCGCGACCTTAGCTCGAACACCTGCAATATCACAGAAGCACACACCTGAAGAGATAACCAGGTCCTCAGTAGGACGTAACAAGATACAAGAAAATACTATGCCATATAAACTATGATATATAATAGAAAATAAGGGATGCATGTAATAGGGTACCTAACCATACTATAGTGAATATGCAATATAGAACAATCCTTCACATATGGGCACTCGGGCTGTATAGCAGTGGCATCGTCCCTCTCATAGGGAATCAGTACAATCCGTCCATAACGTTCGGCGAACGTCAGAGGGAATTAGTAAGAAAACGTCCATAATGTTCTCTGAACGTCAGAGGGAATCAGTACAATAGGGTGAACCTGCGTCTCCAACGGAGTTTCAGGTACAATAGCAGTATGCAAATATGGCCCATACATTAAGGAACTGTTCTTCCCTCCCAATGCCTATTGGACTCACATCCATGACTCATATGACCATCTTGTAACTGCCAAGTCTACTAGCATGCAATTCTATTGGCAGTTACTCCTAACTGTCGTACGCCTCATACGTATCGGTGGCCGGCCGACTACGCGAGTACGAGTCCTATATGTGACTCACAATATATGGTAAAATATGTGTCAAGGCCGTATGAGATATACCAATACCTCATTATCCAATGGGTGGTCACAAAGTTAAGTTAATGCAAAATAATTTAAAAGCAATTAGAACGACCGATATAGTCGCTTGCACCCAAGTGTGACTTGGACGCACCACAATATAAAATATAGAACAAATATATGAAACTAAAAATAAATAACTGAAAATAAAGTAAAGTAATCACAGAGTAAGGTGGCAAGGTATCTTGCCTGAGGTTATGTGCAACGAGAATAATCTAGTAGCTCGAACAGACAAATAAACGAAGCAAAAAAGCCAAATCCCGCAGATGACTCCGGATGCTGCAACAAACATCACGAACGAGTTTGGAATAAAAGATATACCTAGGAAATGCCTATCCAAAAGTTAAATTCTGGAACAGGGGTAAAATCATAATTTGGGGTCAAAACGATATCCGTCGTTGGACCCGCTTTACACCGAAATGCTTGCCAATATCTACGGTCTCTAAAGTGGTCAAACTATATGTCTACAAATTTGTTTTGATGAGACGAACCCAATGGTATGTCCAATTTTGGATTCCGGTGGGCCGTGCACAAAATCATCCTTTTAGTGGGATTATGGGCCCGCCAAAATAGCGTCCCAGTCAACCTTCTCAAAATTGAACCAAACTTGGCTCACAGGACCAGAAAAATATTTCGAGTCCAATGGCGCAAGTTTCGTCATGATTTGATGAGTGTACACGAAGTTGTGACTTAATTTGCAAAGGGTCGATACGGGAGTATCTCGACGGATACGCACTGATTTCGTCGCGCACATGCAACAAAATCGGGTTTCGTCAGTTCCCACACGTCGACAACATCCATACGCACCTTTCGATATGTATAGTGCGCGACCACGTCTCCCGGTTTGTCGGGATGGACGCCGTATCGGGGTATTTTTCTACTTTTTGAAAACAGAATTTACAATTTTTCATGAAACTTTAACAACGTGTAACATTTTACACACTAGATGAAAAGTGAATCCAGAAGGTGCATTATAATCTCGGTTATGTTGTCTTTGATTGTCTTCAATTAGTTTCTACAAAATCCTATTGTACAGAAAGAAAAGTAGCTGACAAGTTGGTATTTTGAAACAGTTTTTAATATTCCAGAAAAGTGGTTTTTCTCCAACTTCGTCTCGATTTTTCGAGCAAGTTGGATGGCCATGTCGAAATCCACCTAGGAAATCTCGAAGAGGGTCATGTGGGCTTTCTACACGAATTTACGGAATCAAAAACGAATAAGAATAGAGAGAGAAATCGCATGGAGAATTTAGGTACCTCAAAGTTTAAAACTGTTGTTGTTGTTGTTTGTTGTTGGTAGTGGTGTTGCCGTGGCGACCGTGAGGCGGGGCTGCTGTGGTTGGGCGCGGAGCTGCTTGCCGGAAAGAGGGGTGAGCGGAGGAGATAGGAGGAAGGAGAGAGGAAGGAGGAAGAGATTGATTAGGGTTAGGTTTACTAAAACTCATATATATATATATATATATATATATATTTTTTTTATATATATATATATATATATATATATATATATATATATATATATATATATATATATATATATATATATATAAATATATATATATATATATATATATATATGTAATGGAGGGGGTGAGCGGCCCCTTGAGTGCTGCTGCTGTTTGCTCTTATTAATTGTGGTGGGGCGCGCATATGCTGCTGTTGCTCTTTACTTTGTGTTGTGGTCGGTTGCCCATGGTGGGGCCGACCACCACTAATATATGTTTTTTTTCCTATTCTCTTATCTTTTAGTCTTTTATATATATATCTATATGTATATATGAATATATCTAAATATATACACAATAAATCTCTATAAAATTTGAATAAAATTTTTAATCTTATCTACCCATATATAAAATCAATTTAAACATATGTACATATATAGTTAAATTCATTTTACAATAAAATTAACTAAATAATAATAATGATATCTAATAAAATAAATCTGTTTATTTAGTCACCATAAATTAACTTTAACAAAATAATAAAAATATTCCAATGGGTGAACTTACCACACACCCTCATTTGAGTCCAAAAATTTGTACAACGTGTTACAAAATATTTTAATAATAAAATACCAATAATTGTACAAATAATTAAATAATTTAGAATTGTACATGAAATTCTAAAATAATTTAGGAAATATTTCTACGTACATAAAATATGTCTATATGGCCACCTTGGTCCCATCCCATGTCTACATGGACTTAAATTTGGTTCGGGCCTAGTTCGGGCTGAATTGGACAGACCGGGTCATCTAAAAATCAATATATAAAATACTATTTAATTAAAATAATTCAAATAAGTCCATTCACAACTTGGCCTGGTTTTTCTAGTTCGGACTGAACTATGGCTAGGCCTCCCATGGCATGACTAATATACTGGTCAAAGCACCCTCCTACATCTTTCGTGCCAAAGTTCATGGTCATCTAGCGCTCCAAAACTCAACAATGGCTAAGGTTATTTCTAATAAAAAAAATCATAAATTGCATAAACTAATTTTTAAGTCTAACAAAATAATAAAAATAATTAAAAAATAGGGGTTTTACATGGTTAGAGGCTAAGATAATTTACCTAAGTTAAGGTATTGGACCCAAACAAAGGTATTGGTATTGGGATACCAATATGACCAAGATATAGGGTATCTTGGCAGGTAAACAGTAGGAATAGTATGCTTAGGCTAGTTTTGACCTCGGTTGACCAAGTTTGACTGCTTTGACCAAAAGTCAACTATCAGTCAACACTTGGCCTAGAAATGTCTAAAACTTAACCAGAGTTGACCAGTTGACCAAAAGTCAACTATTAGTCAACATTAGCCTAGTTTGACCTAGAGTTGACCAGAGTTGGCAAGAGTTGACCAGTTGACAAAAAGTCAACTATAAGTCAACCTTTGACCCAGTTTGACCTAGTTTGACTTGGTTTGACTTTCTATGACCTAGTTTCACTCAATGTGACCTAGTTTGACTTAATTGGACTGAGATTGACCTAGATTGCATATCATACATTAGAAAATCATGCGTAACACTGTTAAAACCTAATTAACTAGCAATATCTCATCTTCAGGTCTGTGAGATCACTCTGAGCATCGATCCTACTTGACAGCTCAGGACAGCAGGCGAGTACATTCCTGATAGTAGTTTCTTGTCTTGATATCTTCTGTATCTGATTCAGTTATAGTGTTTTACTTGATTCTTGTCATGATGGTGCACGGACTAGTATACGTTGGATCCTGGCATGAGATGTTATCCTGGACTTTCTTGGTATATTGGTACATTGTTCGATCTAGTTTCTTGTACTTATATAGACACCAATTTTTGAGGGGGATTAGCTACCCTCTTGGAGAATCTTGTGTCATGACGTGCTATGTCCGGATCCATATACTATTCGGGGATGGAGAGTTATTATAGGTTATGTAATCAATACCCCCATGTCAATATTTCTTGTGCTTGCATCACCATCACTACACGTAGGGTGTAGTAAGATCTTATATTTCTTGTGCTCACTTTCCATGTTGGCCGGCTTGACCCTTCTTGAGATTTTTCTGTGATAGTCGGGCCAAATGGAACAGCCTGATCTTGACCCAAGCTGATCACATAATGCTATAATATCTCACACAGATGGTAAGGAGATCCTATAGAGTCATAGTAGCATATTTTACACATTCAGTTACTTGGCATGTTTTCTGTATCTTGTTACGTCCCTCTGAGGACCTGGTGATCTTTCCAGGATTAGACGAGCAGGACTATCCCGAGGAGTACGGTGCAACATTGGATCCATCATACATCGGTGACGAGGCATCTTTTGCTTATACTTAGTTTTATTCTTTATTATCTGAGACCATGTATTGGACATCTTTTTATCATCTTTCTTACTGTTTGAGGAGGTTGGACTCCGTTTAGTTGAGAATATTTTTCCATAGCTGTTTGGGTGGGAATGTCTACCCGGCTATATTTTGATATCATCATTTATCTTATTAGTGGACTTATTATATTCTCTGTGTTGAGCTGTGGATGAGATTTAGTTATATTATTATGGCTTATCATGTATTATTATTACAGCTTATGTACCAATACGGGGATTACCATATATTGGTGTATTCTTCGTATAAGTACAGCTGGCATATCTATGTACTTAGTCCTACGTATTTTGGGACTGGGGCGTTACAAAATAGCTTTACCGCTTGAAGGATTAGGTTACGGCTAATCCTCTCAATCGTACCAGAGCCTGCCGAAACGATGCAAACCCTCAACCATATCATCAGGTATCCGGCCATGATGGCCTTAGCCAACAGAGGCTGAGTATCATAATAAAAATAGCTGAAAGTGTCACTCAGGCTCCCAAATCTGTTACCAGCAGCACGGGCCCTCTTAGTACTTTGTACCTGAGCATCCACCTGCTCCAGAGATTGGGGACTCCTAACAGCAACTCGATCGGACGTGCTAAGGCTAAAAAGATAGCGAATCCAAGCCTTGATATGAGGAAGGTTCCTTTCTGAACTATCGTCCTTTTTCTTGGATATTTGTTGACAGGTGCTATGGTGGCTTAGCACTTCCTGATATACGGCTAGGAATCCGGGATACCGCCGCTCTAGTTCATCGAATTCTTTGTTTGTCGGGGAATACTCCTCATAAGCTTCGTCGCCCCAGGTCAATTTGGACACACAATGCATCTCGTGAAGAGCAAGCCCCATCTCTCCACCCAGAGTAAAGAAGGTCCCCGTCTGGCAGTTGTACATTTCAAGCAATGCCATAAATAATTTTGGGTTCATAAATAAGCCATAACAGGAGCCCCTAATGGCGTAATAGAGGCCAATCCGTCGTAGGATGTCCTCATACTCCGCCAGGATCCAAGAAGTCAGGTTAACCTATGGAGGGGAACGATGCTGCCAGTTCAGTAACGACAATCTCCCTGCAGGGTATGACCTTTTGCGAGCAATCCGATTCAAAAAGGTGTCAGCCACAGAGAAAAACATATTGGGCTTCAGTTTGTTGATGAGTCTGCCAGAAGCCAGCCCAATGACGGAGTAGCTCATTGATTCCTTTACTGCGACTACTGACCTCGTAGGGTTGTTAAAACGGATATGGCCCACAAAGATCCCCCGCTGATCCAGAGTTAGAGAACTCAACATCTTCCTCTCAAAAGGTACCATATTGAAACCGGATAAGGGAAAGTGGCGCTCCATTAAGGGTATGTGAATTGCTTCCCCTGAAAATAGAAGTCCCAACTCTCAAAAGTCTCTATGATGCTTGGATCTGAAATAGTCAGGGCATCCCCGAATAAAAACATAGGCTTCAGATGAATGCCATTCAGTTGCCCGGAGTTCATCATGCTAAGTAAAAAAAAGAAGGACTGGCTTCTGATCTCCCTCAGCCGGTCTTCAGGTTGATTTCGGATAATCTGAGTTGACACATGTTCGACTATCTGGTCAAAACTCACACCCAACGCAGATTGGGCATATCCCATCAGGAGTTCCCTCGATGGAGCTATGGGCAAGTTTACTGCAAAAGACAAATAAGAAGTAAAAGTTAGAAGAAGTTCATCCCTTCAGCCAAGCGACCTAGCCAAAACAGAACCTATGCGGCATAGCGGCTTAAAAAACATGAGACACATGCGGCTAGGTTATATAGTGCTCATGCGGCACAGTCGGGAGACACTTAGGCCGCTCAGTCAAAAAGTGCTTATGCAGCTCAGTCATGAGGCTCTCATAAGGCACTTATGCGGCTCAGTCACGCAGTGTTCATGCGGCTCAGTAATGATGTAATTATGTGGCTTAGTCACGAAATGCTCCTGCGGCTCAAAACATGAGACACCTATGCGGCTCAATCAGGAGACACTTATGCGGCACAGTTATGCAGTATTCATGCGGATCAGTCCTGGGTCACTTATGCGGTTCATGTTCAAATATGCAGCGCTTATGTGACTCAGCCCATACGGTACTATCATACAGAACACATGTGGTCCAACTGAGATAGGGCATACATCGACCAAGCTTAAAGCACAAAAATTGATATAGCACAGGCCCGCGCATAAAACATACGACATGGCCATCATCTTCCCACTGTCCTTACCTTTGATAGGGGGTACACGTCGGAATGAATGGAAGGAGAGCCCGCCGCTCTCGACGGAGAAGCAAGTCCCTTTCCTTTGGCCGCAACACCAGTCGACTTGGAAGCTTTTGGAGCCATTGAGACAGAAAGACGAAGACGAAAGAGAAGAAGGTAAAAGAGAAAATTTTCTCTTCAAAGAAACCCCTATTTATAGAGTTTCTAAAATTGTGCCACTTCGATTCTCGAGATCATTAAAGATAATGATGATGTTTGGGGATTTTTATCCCTCGTGACCGTCGACTTTATCTCGAAAAGAGAACCCAAATCCAAAATTGAATCAAGAAAACTAAATGCAGCAGTGACATCTGGCATGCTGATGGGGTGTCTCTGCGGCTTGAAGTTTTCCTGCGGCTCAAGATTTTCCTACGGCTCGAGATCTCTCTGCGGCTCGAAAATTTTCTGCGACTTGAAGACTCCCTGTGGCTTGACATATCTCCATACTTCTTATTCGAAGTATTTCAAATTTACAATTTAAAAACTTTGAAGGGGGTCTTGTAGAAGCATGGAAAATATGGGGTTCATGCGGATCACAGTTTGCCTTATATGTACTTTGGGCCAAACAGGTCCGTATAAAGGAAAGCCGTATGACAGATTCAGTGTCTTATGCGGCCCGTCGACAACCAGCTACAGAAGAAAGATATGTGGCCAAGAAGATCAGTTCGTCTGATAAAGCTGATAAGTTCTGTCAAAACTGATAAAAATGACAGCTCTGACACTTTGACAAAAAGATAAGACGTGGGATGTCACCAAAAGCAGGATTCATACGCTTTCATGCGGCCAGAAGGAGTGTCACCTAAGCCGCATGAACCTTATGCGGATCAAACATATGCGACTCCAAAGTCTCTGAACTTTATGCGGCCAAGGGTGACTGTGACCCAAGCCGCATGAGCTTTATGCGACCAAAATACAGAATCTATCCGGCTTAAATCCTTAAGCTATATGTAGGCAAAGGAAGTTTGCGACTTAAGCCGCATGAGTCTCATACGGCCCCACATGGTCAAAAACTGAGAGACTCATGCGGTTCAAAATGATTTCTGCGACAGGACACGTGGCAGGCTGACCAAGTTTTAACTACCCAGATTTGCTGCAGCAAAATCCTAACAAATCGACAGATGGCGGCCAAAGAGCGGGTCTTTATGTACTAATTAGCCACGTGGCCACATGTCATCTATGCGGCTCAACATACATACTACTATAAATAGCAGGGTGCCACACCCCTGCAAAAGGCTGGCAACCTTCGAAAAGCAATTTCTTCAAGAGCTAAGGACTGCGTCAGATAGTCCAAGGAGTAAGGCAGAGTTGATAACACTTTCCCGAGCCTTACCGTCACCCCCAGAATCAAAACTAAACAATTGTACTTAGATTATTTTCTAGGATTTCTTTCTAGATTTTTCTTTGTACAAGCGAGTTTGCAATCAATTTTAGTGTTCCTGTAATACCTGTCTTTGATTTTTTTAATGGCAAATAGTAGGGTATCAAGATACCAAGGTAAGGTATCAAAATATCAAGGTAAGGTAATAGGATATCAAGGTAAGGTGTTGGAATACCTTAGCAAGGTATTGGAGTTGCATAGGGTAAGGGCAAGGTAAGGGTACGGTATTGGTTAGAGGCTAAGATAATTTACCTAAGTTAAGGTATTAGACCCAAACCAAGGTATTGGTATTGGGATACCAATATGACCAAGGTATAGGGCATCTTGGTAGGTAAATATTAGGAATAATATGCTTAGGCTAGTTTTGACCTCGGTTGACCAAGTTTGACTGCTTTGACCAAAAGTCAACTATCAGTCAACACTTGGCCTAGAAATGTCTAGAACTTAACAGAGTTGACCAGTTGACCAAAAGTCAACTGTTAGTCAATATTAGCCTAGTTTGACCTAGAGTTGACCAGAGTTGATAAGAGTTGACCAGTTGACCAAAAGTAAACTGTAAGTCAACCTTTGACCCAGTTTGACCTAGTTTGACTTGGTTTGACTTTCTGTGACCTAGTTTGACTCAGTGTGACCTAGTTGGACTGAGATTGACCGAGATTGCATATCATACATTAGAAAAGCATGCGTAACACTGTTAAACCCTAATTAACTTACAATATGTCATCTTTAGGTCTGTGAGATCACTCTGAGCATTTACCCTACTTGACAGCTCAGGACAGCAGGCGAGTACATTCTCTGATAGTAGTTCCTTGTCATGATATCTTCTGTATCCGATAAGTTATAGTGTTTTACTTGATTCTTGCCACGATGGTGCACAGACTAGTATACGTCGGATCCTGGCATTAGATGTTATTCTTGGACTTTCTTGGTATATTGGTACATTGTTCGATCTTATTTTTTGTACTTGTGTAGACACCGATTCCTGAGGGAGATTAGCTACCCTCTTGGAAAATTCCGTATCATGACGTGCTATGTCCGGATCTATATACCATTCGGGGATGGAGAGTTATTATAGGTTATGTGATCAATACCCCCATGTCACTATTTCTTGTGCTTGCGTCACCCTTACTGCATGTAGGGTGTAGCGAGATCTTATATTTCTTGTGCTCGCTTTCCATGTTGGCCGACTTGACCCTTCTTGAGATTTTCCTGTGATAGCCGGGCCAAATGGAACAACCTGATCTTGACCCAAGCCGATCACATAATGCTATAATATATCAAGGAACATTTTATGTTTACATTATACATCAGATATTCCTGTACTGTTCTACTTTCCTATACGTTACACCCTGACATGATTTCCAGTTTATATATCATGTTTTACTTACAGTCTTGATATATCATCTTGTATTCCATTATGATTGTCTCTTACAGCATTTGTCAATACTATAGAACTGTTGTTGGAGGTGTACTTGCTCATTTTTCTGACAGGATAACCGTTGATGTTTACAGAGGACATGTTGGCTGATTGCTCTACCTTCTACGGGTATGGTCAGGATAAAGATTTTGATGAGACATTACCCTTGGTGCCAGTAGAGGATTTACCTCCTGCTTAGACTGTTAGATAGGTTTGACTGGACTGCGTTCCAGCTAGTATTGAGACTTATGTTATATGTTATATTTTGGATTCTTGTGTTATATCTTTAACTCTAAACTGTGTTGTGACTTCACACCATTTTTAGTTCATATATTTCTATCATATCTTTATGATATTCGTGCCTATCTTTCTTAGATGTCTTGTGATTGAGTTGAGATTATATACCTCCGTGCGGAGATGACAGGTACATATATATTTTGTCTAGATGCTATACTTTCTAGTAGACCTATACAGTGTTCTACCGCCGATTCTGCGGCATAGGCTGGATGTACCCATGTGCTCGTGCCCCTAATCAGGGTGCGGGTTGTGACAGCTTCTTTGGATGAAAAGATTTGCCCTCGACGGTCGCCTCAAGCAAACTCCAGGATCGTCAGGTGCCGAGCATCGGGCAAGCAAGGTCGTTGTTGAAGCAGCTGAGTCTTCTCTTGAAGGGGATTGTCCATTATATTGGCTGTTTGTGTGGTCCAAGCAAGAGCCAGACATCGGTCAGAAGGAAGCTTACAAGTTAAGCTAAAGCTCCACTCCATGTCAGATGACAATACTGCGAGTGACTGAAGGAATGTGACTCTGAACCTCCTCTGCTAAAGAGATTCATAGTCCCTACAAAGACGCCAGAGGCTCCAATATCAAGAAGTCATCAGGAGCCTATGCTCTGAAAAGATGACTCAGGACAATTAATGCAAAGAGCTAGTCTTGACACCAGCCATCACCCACCTCGTACGGTCCTAACACGTGTTATGCTTTTGTTCAAAGTATCCCGAGCTTGACTCAAGTTCGGGATACTTTGAAGGGGGTCTTGTAGAAGCATGAAAATTTTTAGCTGAAGACATCGCTTCGTCAAGGCGTAGAAGATGCAAAAGGCTGAGGCTCAGTACTAAAAAGACCAAACATAAGATATGGAGAGAAGTCCCTTTATTGTTATGTCTACCAAAGTCTAGTACAGACACATTAGGACTATACATAAGGGACTAATTCTGTTCTTCTACAGAGAATCTAGTACAGATTCGACAAAGCCTAGAGGGAAGTTCCTTAAAGCACGGATATTTATTGCTCTTTGCTTCAGAAGCCAAAGCATTCAAACCAGAGGTGCAGCCACCTGCCAGCGCCAACCTCAGAAGCAAGACGGTGGTAGGCCCCCCTCCTCTTCTTTTACTTCAGAAGCTAGTGTCTTCACTACAGAGACGCAGCTACCTGCCTGCGCCAATCTCAGACGCACAAAGGTGTCATACCCTTCCCTTCGCAGCCAACGCCTTCACTGTTTAGAGGCACAGCTACTTACTTACATCTACAGGAAGTGTAGGATGGGGATATGCTCACACCATCTCCATTCCTGCAAAGCAATCGTCTGCTCCAGTTCAGAAACTCAAATCACTTTTCTACAGAAGACTTGGGAACTTCCATCGCAGCCAATGCAAGTCAGCCTGTCGCTCCAAAAGTACAGTAACCTCGCCAACCTGAAGCATAAGCCTACTTGTCGCCCACATTGACTCCGATATCCCAAAACACAGCTTCATAAGTTGCTCTATATGCACAGAAGTCTTGTCGTCATTCGAAGCTAAGTCCGCTCGTCGCCTGAAAGCACAGAGGTTCCGTCATCTCCAGAAGCACGGTCTACTCGTCGCCCCAGAAGCACAGCAGTACTTAGTCCTCACCAGAGGCACAAGAAGCATAGGTCCACCCCAATTGGTTTGTTTAAACTGCCTATTGCAGAGAAGATTGGGATTAAATCATGATTGATATCATATCAGATTGATTTAAATCTTAGACGAGGATCAATTAGACTCCAAATCTAAGATGAAATTCTAAGATTTTCTCGATTGTATTCGACCAAGCAAATTGACATGTGCCATGTGTCACCTCCTTTAGTTATGTTTATAACCACCAGAGATCTCATTTGAGGGGAATCTCGATGTCCACCACATGTCAGTGCCGCAGAAGCCCGTACCGTACAATGACGACAGATTCTTTCATATCTCAGAAACCCTAATATATCGCATATGTGCTCAGTTCTCTATAAATAGAAGAAGTTCTTCTTCTACCAAAGCATCAATCAATAGACAGAGAAAAAATTGACAATCGACAATCTTCAAAGGATCAACAATCTCTATCCACGAAGAGTTGACCACCCTCATCCACCGATCAACAAAAGAACCAACCAACCAACCATCTTCAAGGGATCTTCTTCTCTAGACAGCCTCTTGATCGGTGACCGTAGAGTCCCATCAAAGGCGCCAGAGAGCCATAGCAAGGTTGATTTGTCGTCAGATCATCAACAGAGTAAAGGAGCCGTTGCAGCGCTCGATCTCCACCATCACACTTTCCTAGAAATCTCTTCTCCCGGTACTTAGAATATCCTGTTTAGGACTTCCTTCTTTGTACACAGATACCTTATACGTTCAATAAAGCAAAAAGTTCGGTCAACCTTTTGTTACGTCGAACAAGCATTACGAAAGTATAAGAAAATAAGTACATGATAAGATAGGGAATATACAATAACTGAAATAACACTAAGTGATTTAGAGCACAAACCAGTTATGTGATTGGTTTAGGTTGTACACGATTATTCTACGGTAACTCGATTATACGTGAAGCTATAATCGCTATATACATGATTATAATAAAGGATTTAATCATATAACTACTTCTACTCTTCCGTCCCAATCAATACTCATGGATCTCATTACGACACATTACGTACATGATTTTTGTTTGCACATGAATCACTGGAGTGAATAATATGAATACAAGGAGTACATGTAGTGCCCCGCTTCTCACGGTCCACTATGTAACACCTACGGCTTGCTAACTCAGTCTTGAGCTGAGTACTTGGGGAAACCTTTGCCGGTATTGATTGATCACGGATGAAATGCAATGAACCTTTCCAACTAATAGATCGACTTCTATTAAAATGAATCCAAGAGTTTTGTTGGATGTTTTCTTTTGCTGCTTGGTTTTGATGAATGCGTTTTTGTGTTAGTTTTCGATGATTGGTTTTCATTGTTCGCTTTCATTGTATTTTGCATTTATTCAGAATCTTGAGAGAAAGTGTAAAACTCTTAAATTTTAGGGAATATTTTTGTTATTTAAAAAGACTTAAAAATGAATTTATGCAATTTATGATTTTTTATTAGAAATAACCTTAGCCATTGTTGAATTTTGGAGCAGTGTGCCTTGACTGGTGTACTAGCCATGCCAGGGGGCGCCTAGCCATAGTGATGTCCAAACTAAAAAAACTAGACCAAGTTGTGAACTGACTCATTTAAATTATTTTAATTAAATATTATTTTATATATTGATTTTTAGGTGATCCAGTTTGTCCAATTCAGCCCGAACTGGGCCCGAACCAAATTAAGCCCATGCAGGCATGTGGTGTGACCAAGGTGGCTATGTAGACATATTTTATGTACGTAGAAATACTTCCTAAATTATTTTAGAATTTCATGTAGAATTTCTAATTATGTAATTATTGGTACAATTATTGGTATTTTTATTATTAAATATTATTTTACAAAATGTACAGTTTTCTGGACCCAAATAAGGGTGTGTGGTAAAGTTCACCCATTGGGACGATTTTATTATTATACTATTATTAAAGTTATTTTATGGAGATTAAATAAATATATTCATTCTATTGAGATTGATTTAATTGAATTTATATATATATATGTAGATGTGTTTAGATATATTAAATAATTGGATAAATGATATTAAATTGTTATTTGGATTTTTATATAGATTTATGGTGTATATATATATATATATATATATATATATATATATAATATATATATATATATATATATATATATATATATATATATATATAAATATATTGAAAAGAAAAGAAAAGGAAAAAAAGGGCAATGTGAGGTCGGCCCCACCATGTGGGAACCGACCACATATATATAAGCAGCAGCAACATCATGCCTTCATGCGCACCCCACCACAAATAAATAGCAGTAGTAGCAACATGGTGGCCGACCCTTTTCCTCCTTCCCACCTATATATATATATATATATATATATATATATATATATATATATATATATATATATATATATATAAAAGTTTAGAAAGAAAAAATATATATATATAAGTTTAGAAAAACCCAAACCCTAATCAAATTCCTTCCTCCTCCTCTCTCCTCCGCTCACCCCGTACCTTCCTCAGCGAGTCCTCGGCCAGCAGTAGTCCCGCCTCACGGTCACCACAGCGACAACGGCAACGGAAACGACAATAACAACAACAAAAAATTTAAAATCAAGGTACCTAACTTCTCCATACGATTTCTCCATAAATTTAAATCCGTTTTTAGGTTCGTAAATTCGTGTAGAAAGCCCACATGACCCTCTACGAGATACTCCAGGTGGATCTCAACATGGCCATCCAACTTGCTCGAAAATTGAGACGAATTTGAAGAAAAACCATTTTTTTGGAATATTAAAAACTGTTTTGAAACATCAACTTGTCGGCCACTTTTCTTTACGTACATTAAAATTTTGTAGAAACTAATTAAAGACAATCAAAGACAACATAACCGAGATTGTAACGCACCTTCTGGATTCACTTTTCATCTAGTGTGTAAAAAGTTACACGCTGTTAAAGTTCTCAAAAAAATATAAAATTCTATTTTTGAAAATAAAAAATACCGATACGGCGTGCGCCTCGACAAACCGGACGACGTGGTCGCACACTATACGTATCGAAAGGCTCGTATGGATGTTGTCAACGTGTGGAAACTGACGGAACACGATTTTGTTGGATGTGCGCGACAAAATCAGTGCGTATCCGTCAAGATACCTCCGTATCGACCCTTTGCAAATTAAGTCACAACTTCGTGTGCACTCATCAAATCGTGACGAAACTTGCGCCAACATGACCATATTATTTTTTTGGTCCTGTATGCCAATTTTGGTCCGATTCTGAAAACGTTGACTGGGACGTTATTTTGGCGGGCCCACAATCCTACTCAACGGACGGTTTTGTGTACGGCCCAACGGAATCAAAAATTGGACATACCGTTGGGTTCGTCTCATCAAAACAAATTCGTAGACATGTAGTTTGACGATTTTAGAGACCGTAGGTTCTGGCGCACGTTTCGGTGCAAAGCGGGTCCAACGGCGGATATCGTTTTGATCCAAAATTATGATTTTGCTCCTGTTCCAGAATTTAACTTTTGGACAGACATTTCCTAGGCATATCTGTTATTCCAAACTCGTTCATGATGCTTGTTGCAGCATCCAGAGCTCCTTGTGGATTTTGACTTTCGTGTTGACGATTCTGACTGTTGGATTTTGCTACATCTCGTACCACCCTCAGGCAAGATACCTTGCAAATATATTTTGCTTATTTACTGCCATTTATCATGCCGATTTAGCTATATTTTTACTTATTTTCATTTTCTGCCTTGATATATTTTATGCAATTAACTATTTAGTTTTATTCCTATTACTTTATTATTATGCATCGACTTAAAGTTAAGAAGACTACCCTATGTTGTGATGCATTCAGTGGCCTTGACACATGTGCTACACGAGACACCAGTCTCATATAGGTCCCGGACTTACGTAGTTGGTTGGCCACCGATACGTGAGGACGTGCATTAGGAAATAAGTGCTAATAGAGTTGCATGCTAGAAGACTTAGCAGTTATGAGTTGGCATTGGGCGGAAAGAACATGATTGGAAGTTGACTACCACCCTATCTATCGTAGACTCGCTCGCTACTGAGGAACGATAGGTAGACTATATGCTATAGACTCGCTCGATACTGAGGAATAGTATATGGTGTTGTGACTCGCTATTGAGGTACTGTACTGCATTGGTATTTTTCCTGACTTGACCCGGTAGTCATACGACCATGAACTGTTCTTAAAATGCATTCCACTTAGAATGGTTAGACGACCTTTATCCGTAGGTGTATGTACTTTTCCATATGGTTGTGTACTATACCGTTCATGGCTTGGAACAGTATTTTGTCACGAACTAGTGTGCCACACCTTGTCCTTGTTTGGTTGTAGCTGTGGTTCAATGCTTCGATGATAAGGTGCTGAACCATGTTATGATCCGGATTATTGTGAGCAGTTTATATTCAGTTTATACGGCATGTTTTTCTGTATCTTGTTATGTCCCGCTGAGGACCTGGTGATCTCTCCAGGTGTAGATGGTCAGGATTGCCCCAGGAGTACGGACTCGGTTTAGCTCCTTCGTTTCCTACTGAGGATACCTTGCCCTCTGACGATGCCTGATTTTTTTCCTTACTTGTATCTTTCATTTATTTTTGGAGGTTGGACTATAGTATCTTAGATTATATTCATAGCTGTTTGGTAGTAGATTTGTTTCCACCCGGCTATCTATCTTTTGACTCTTTTATTTGATACTATCTGGACTATTATTTTTTTATGATTTTGTGGATGAGTTATAGTTATTTGTGATTGGCCTATGATTTACAGCTTATGTATGCGTACGAGGATTTTACATATTGGAGTATTTTTTATATGCATGCAGCTGGCATGTTTCGTATGCCTAGTCCTACGTATTTTAGGACTGGGGCGTTACATGTTTTTGTGGTAGCCCATGCAGGTCAGAGCATATCGTATCGGCTACATAACTGTATTGATACGAGCCTGCATATAGGATTAGAAATTAGGAATCTCATCCACATGTTTGATACCTCCCTTGATTCCTCTTCAAACTCTGATTGACTTCTTGACTTGCATCTAGCTTGACTCTGTTCTAACAAAATTTTAATATCTCGTGCCAGAAAATGAATCCTCATAACGGTAGCATTGCCCCACTTGCCATCACCTCAGATAACTCGACAACACAAGAGCAAATTCACTCACAGCATCCTATAGTAACCTCAACCATGCCTTCTCAGCCAGACTAGATGACCCCACCTACTCACCAGCATCCTCAAGCCTCTGAACCCCAGTTAGTTCAGCCTGTTCAGCAGACCCCTGCACCCCAGGGAGGGTATACTCCACCGCCCCTTCATCAGAATCTACCTCAAGCTGGATCGCAGATGCGTATGCCCCCGATCGGTTCCTTTATACTTTATTACGAGCTCAGTGGCAGCAAAATGAGCTATTGAGACAAGACATGATGGTTCCACTTAATAGACCCCCATCTCTACCACCAGCCCAAGTACTAGCACCTCCACCCCCATTCATACGTAGGCAGTATTTCAAATTTTACCCAAACGAAGCCGAAGATTTTCAAAGGTACCGAAGGCCCACTAGAAGTATCTTCATGTCTTATTAGCACCGAAAAGAAGTTAAGGGCGTCACAGTTGCCTAAAGAAGATTGGATGACCGCAGTTGATTTATTACTCGAGGACAATGCCCATCATTGGTGGAAAGCGGAGGAGAGGCGCTTGGGTACCAATCAGTCATGGGAAGAGTTCTACAAGCTCTTCAACGAGAGGTACTTTCCAACCGCTGCTCGGAATGTACTGTATGATCAGTTCCTCCACCTCAAACAAGGCGACAAGTCGATTGACGAGTATGATACAGAATTTAGCCGACTAAGCAGATTTGCCGAGGGATTGATGCCAACGTAGAAGGAGAAGGCAAAAAGGTTTCATAATGGATTAAGGCCCGAGCTTAAAACACACACCATTGTACAATCCAGAATTTCACACGCTGTAATATTAGAAGAAGCTAGAAGTCGGGAGCTACTTCACAAGGAAGCACAACAAACTAAAAGATACTATGCCCCGATAGACCTTCCAGTTCAACTTGGTTCAGGAGGCCCTGAACGACGACTTACTGTGCAATATCAACAACAAGTCATGCCCTACCAAATTCCAAGTACAATAACCTGCCAGTTTTGTGGAAAGAGAGGGCACCAGCAGAAGAACTGTCGTCGGAGACTAAAGTGTTGCTTCAATTGTGGTTCTAATGAGCATAAACTTTGAGATTGCCCCAACCGACACACCACACACAGTTTAGCTCCAGCACCATTACAGAAACAGTTATGAGGGCCAATAACTCACGGACCAGGTATACCACAACCACTTTTCCTAGAAGAATATCAAGAGGGACCAGCCTTGGTGGGCCAGACACCAGAGTATAGGCCTGCTAGAGAAGAGATGAATAATCTAAGGCAAGGACGAGCATTCACCATGACAGTGCTAGACACCCTTCCCGTGTTGACAGATACATTATTCTAGTTGATATATTATTGGTGCACCTTCATTAGTGTCATATTCATGCATAGAATAGTTATCTCGTTCTTCCTAAACACATTAGGATTAAGAGTTAGCAATTGCACTATAAGGTACTACCTATAAACATCTTTAGTAAACCCATAAACCGTATCATAGCCAGACTTGCATAGAATAGCGACTAAGGATTTGGTCAAAAAGGATTTCCAAGACATGCCTTAGAGTTAGATACCTTTTTGTAGACCTTGTATATGTGAAATGGCCTATATCCTCGGTTTGTATTTCATTATAGTGTTTCGTGCCAGGAGAATTCCCATGGGAACCCAAGTATGACATACACAATATTCTTTCATCTATTCGAAATTACTTCGTCCTTGATTCATATCTACCGCATCACGTTATCTGTTACTCGTTGATATCAAGTCAAGGTATGATACCACGACTTGGAATAATTTTTAACTTTATCAACCATAAAATCGTGCCCTGGTTTCAATTTTGAGAGAGGAATTTCTGGAGATTATAGATTGAATGCCCTCTAGAGTTCTTTTATCGATTGATTAGGATAAACTGGTTACCGTAGAATGATAAATCATTGCCTCATAAAAACCTACCGTTTATTTTGGTCCTTGGGGGTTCCCTATCATGACTTTGATATTTGGAACACAACACTAGACTTTTCCTTCCAACAAATTTCATATGTAAGACTTAGACGAGCCCACATTCATGTAGATATAGCATGTCCCAGTAAGACACGTCTCCTTGTACTCTATTTTTTGATATGACTTTCTGGTCAAAATGGCTAAACTATAACCGTTACCATAATACCAAAATACTTTTTGACTTCAATTAGAGATCCAACCTTGACTAAATCTTTGACGCTATATGGGATTGTGTTCTACTTAATTCCTTAAATGCTTTACTTTGTGCATTATCTTGATTGCTTAACCCATGGTCCCATCACACTACTAGTTTAACTCTTGTAAGTTTGGTAGAATACCTTACGACCCATCAAACCCTTTGTCCTTGTGACCCATATTTATAAGTTTACTTAGACTATAGAAACTGGAGGATTCTAACCCATTTAGCCAACCATGCCATAAGCAAGCAAACACTAGGACGATTGCATAGGCCCCAAACTTCGGGCGGAACTTAGATTTTAAAAGATCCTGGACTATTTAATTTCCTTTATCATTCTTTCTTACTTATATTTTAACTATCTTACGCTGCTAATTTAGCCGTAGTTTTGCAAGCTTATATTTTTTAGCTTGATCATGACATATTTTATTGGGTGCACCCACTAACATATTGTATAATCAGAACCGGAGCATGATGGTCTGATCAACCTATTGCACTTTGGTTTGCTCATCTTATTCTACGTGGATGGAGACATAGTTAAACTTGCCCCTAGAGTTTCATCCGCGACAGTCTTGGCAATTCTCTTTTGAATTATTTTCGTCGCCTACGAACTTCTTATTCGTACTCAATAGCATCGTCTTGAACCCGTTATTATTCTTGTCTTTTACTTATTTTAGAGAGACAATACACTGTACTTGAGAAATGGACCAAAGGTATCACTTTAGTCATGTGGCTAAATCCTCGCCTTAAACTACTCCTTCTACCCCTCAACCCCATCTACGCTATTATTCTTAAATTTCGAGGACGAAATTCTTGTAAGTTGGGTAGGATATAAAACTCCTAAATTTTTGGGAATATTTTTATAATTTAAAAAGACTTAAAAATGAATTTAAGCAATTTATGATTTTTTATTAGAAATGACCTTAGCTATTGTTGAATTTTGGAGCACAAGACTATCATGAATTTTGGCACGGAAGATGTAGCAGTGTGCCTTGACTAGTGTACTAGCCATGCCGGAGGGAGCCTAGCCATAGTGATGTCCAAACTAGAAAAACCAGACCAAGTTGTGAACTGACTCATTTAAATTATTTTAATTAAATATTATTTTATATATTGATTTTTAGGTGATTCGGTTTGTCCAATTCAGCCCGAACTGGGCCCGAACCAAATTAAGCCCATGCAGGCATGTGGTATGACCAAGGTGGCCATGTAGACATATTTTATGTATGTAGAAATATTTTCTAAATTATTTTAGAATTTTATGTACAATTTCTAATTATGTAATTATTGGTACAATTTTTGGTATTTTTATTATTAAATAATATTTTACAAAATTTACAGTTTTCTGGACCCAAATAAGGGTGTGTGGTAAAGTTCACCCATTGGGACAATTTTATTATTATATTATTATTAAAGTTATTTTATGGAGATTAAATAAACATATTCATTCTATTATTATTATTGAGATTGATTTAATTGAATATATATATATATATATATATATATTTATATATATATATATATATATATATATTTTATATATATATGTAGATGTGTTTAGATATATTAAATAATTGGATCGATGATATTAAATTGTTATTTGGATTTTTATATAGATTTATGGTGTATATATATATATACATATAAAATATATATATATTATATATATATATATATATATATGTATTATATATATATATATATATATATATATATACATATATATATATATATATATATATATATATATATATATATATATATTTATTTATGGTATATATATATATATATATATATATATATATATATATATATATATATATATATATTATATATATATATATATATATTTTATATATATATATATATATTTTTTTTTAAAATATATATATATATATATATATTTTATATATAAAAATATATATTTATATATATATATATATATATATATTTATATATATATATATATATATATATATTATATATATATATATATATATATATATATATATATATATATATATATATATATATAAAATATATATATATATATATATTTTATATATAAAAAAAATATATATATATATTTTATATATATATATATATATATATATATATATATATATAAAATATATATATATATATATATATATATATATATATATATATATATATATATATAAGATTTTGATTGAAAAGAAAAGAAAAGGAAAAAAAAGGGCAATGTGAGGTCGGCCCCACCATGTGGGAACCGACCACATATATATAAGCAGCAGCAACATCATGCCTTCATGCGCGCCCCCACCACAAATAAATAGCAGTAGTAGCAACATGGTGGCCGACCCTTTTCCTCCTTCCCACCTATATATATATATATATATATATATATATATATATATATATATATATATATATATATATATATATATATATATGTAAGTTTAGAAAAACCCAAACCCTAATCAAATTCCTTCCTCCTCCTCCCTCCTCCGCTCACCCCGTACCTCCCTCAGCGAGTCCTCGGCCAGCAGCAGCCCCGCCTCACGGTCACCACGGCGACAACGGCAACGGAAACGACAACAACAACAACAATAGAATTTAAAATCAAGGTGCCTAACTTCTTCATGCGATTTCTCCATCAATTTAAATTTGTTTTTAGATCCGTAAATTCGTGTAGAAAGACCACATGACCCTCTTCGAGATCCTCCAGGTGGATCTCGACATGGCCATCCAACTTGTTCAAAAATCGAGACGAAGTTGGAGAAAAACTATTTTTCTGGAATATTAAAAACTGTTTTGAAACATCAACTTGTCGGCCACTTTTCTTTACGTACAACAAAATTTTGTAGAAACTAATTAAAGACAATCAAAGACAACATAACCGAGATTGTAATGCACCTTCTGGATTCAGTTTTCATCTAGTGCGTAAAAAGTTACACGCTGTTAAAGTTCTAAAAAAAATGTAAAATTCTGTTTTTGAAAATAAAAAAAATGCCCGATCCGGCGTGCGTCCCGACAAACCGGACGACACGGTCGCGTACTTTACGCATCGAAAGGTGCGTATGGATGTTGTCGATGTGTGGGAACTGACGGGACCCGATTTCGTTGCATGTGTGCGACGAAATCAGTACGTATCCGTCAAGATACCCCCGTATCGACCCTTTCCAAATAAAGTCACAACTTCGTGTACACTCATCAAATCGTGACAAAACTTGCGCCAACATGACCGTATTATTTTTCTGGTCCTGTATGCCAATTTTTGTCCGATTCTGAGACCGTTGACTGGGACGTTATTTTGGCGGGCCCACAATCCTACTCAACGGACGGTTTTGTGCACGGCCCACCAGAATCCAAAATTGGACATACCATTGGGTTCATCTTATCAAAACAAATCCGTAGATATGTAGTTTGACGATTTTAGAGACCGTAGGTTCTGGCGCACGTTTCGGTGCAAAGCGGGTCCAACGGTGGCCATCGTTTTGACCCAAAATTACGATTTTTCCTCTGTTCCAAAATTTAACTTTTGGACAGGCGTTTCCTAGGCATATCTATTATTCCAAACTCGTTCGTGATGTTTGTTTCAGTATCCGGAGCTCCTTGTGGATTTTGACTTTCGTGTTGACGATTCTGACTGTTGGATTTTGCTACATCTCGTACCACCCTCAGGCAAGATACCTCGCCATTATATTCTGCTTATTTACTGCCATTTAGTATGCCAATTTAATTGTATTTTTACTTATTGTCATTTTCTGCCTTGATATATTTTATGCAATTAATTGTTTAGTTTTATTCCTATTACTTTATTATTATGCATCGACTTAAAGTTAAGAAGGCTACCCTATGTTGTGATGCATTCAGTGGCCTTGACACATGTGCTACACGAGACAAGAGTCTCATATAGGTCCCGGACTTGCGTAGTTGGTTGGCCACCGATACGTGAGGACGTGCGTTAGGAAATAAGTGCTAATAGAGTTGCATGCTAGAAGACTTAATAGTTATGAGTTGGCATTGGGCGGGAAGAACATGATTGGAAGTTGACTACCACCCTATCTATCGTAGACTCGCTCGTTACTGAGGAACGATAGGTAGACTATATGCTATAGACTCGCTCGATACTGAGGAATAGTATATGGTGTTATGACTCGCTACTGAGGTACTGTACTGTATTGGTATTTTTTCTGACTTGACCCGGTAGTCATGCGACCATGAACTATTCTTAAAATGCATTCCACTTAGAATGGTTAGACGACCTTTATCCGTAGGTGTATGTACTTTTCCATATGGTTGTGTACTATACCATTCATGGCTTGGAACGGTATTTTGTCACGAACTAGTGTGCCACACCTTGTCCTTGTTTGGTTGTAGGTGTGGTTCACTGCTTCGATGATAAAGTCCTGAACCATGTTATGATCCGGATTATTGTGAGCAGTTTATATTCAGTTTATACGACATATTTTTTTGTATCTTGTTATGTTCCGCTGAGGACCTTGTGATCTCTCCAGGTGTAGATGGTCAGGATTGCCCCAGGAGTACGGACTCGGTTTAGTTCCTTCGTTTCCTACTGAGGATACCTTGCCCTCTGATGATGCCTGATTTTTTTTTCCTTATTTGTATCTTTCATTTATTTTTGGAGGTTGGATTCCAGTATCTTAGATTATATTTATAGCTGTTTGGTAGTGGATTTGTTTCCACCCGACTATCTATCTTTTGACTCTTTTATTTGATACTATCTGGACTATTATTTTCTTTTGTGATTTTGTGGATGATTTATAGTTATTTGTGATTGGCCTGTGATTTACAGCTTATGTATGCGTACGAGGATTTCACATATTAGAGTATTCTTCGTATGCATGCAGCTGGCATGTTTCGTATGCCTAGTCCTACGTATTTTGGGACTGGGGCGTTACAGAAAGAGACCGGAGTATGCTAATCAAATATTGGTGCCAATGTAGGATGCTTAGGAGGAGCGTGAATGGTGCATGAACGGTGCGTGAAGTCCCTCATTCTCTCGAACAAGATTCATTTTGGTGAGTTGCTTTAAACGGGCTAGCATTTATCTCTATACCCTAATAAAAATAATTTCTAGTCCACTCTGTTGCCTCCTCCCTATGATCAATGATACCACAATAACAAAAGATAAGAGAAAATAATGAATTGAATCAAATGCTGGATATGTGTTGCTTCTTAACCTATTTTTTATATGAATAACATATATTGCCTATGAGTATGCTTCAAATATTTAGATATGTACAGACGAACTTGTACATATTGCCTCAGAAAAAAGAATTGCCCCAAAGCTAGGAGCTATAGCTCTTTTGCGAACAAAAAGAAAGGCACGAATGAACGTGTCATTTAACAGTTGCCATATAGGTTTTGCATTGGTCTTAGACAACTTGTGCACAAGAAAACTAGATCTCTTGGGCGGTTCTTGGGGTGCTTTGAATCGTTCAGCCTAGGAGATATTGTCTAGACACCCTGAGGTAAAAGAAACCTTGCTATCAAAGGGGTGTTGCATCATGTCTAAAAGCGACGAGCTAAACCCATGTGTCACAACGACTAATCACAGGAAATGACCTGTGGACCAACGTGTAGTTAGGTGCATTTGAGAAATCAGAGTGTATTGCAAACCTAACACTAAATACAGAGACTAAATAGTATGCTTTATATCATATGCAAATTGTGCTAACCTATTTTGTGCAGGGATGACTGTCGACGATGAGTAAGAAAGATTATACAACTGCTTTCTATTGTTTATGTTTCTTATGAATTGTTAAAAGGAACCTAGACAAGTAGAAAGATCACTAGTGAAAATGTTAGCTACACATGTTTACTTAGTGCAGATTTCTGTAAGTTCGGCCAAAAGTCGCTCGCCAGTACAAGATGTGTACTGACCCACATTGTGTGCATCATTTTCATATAGCGAGGATACAAGGTGTAAAATCCCTAAATTTTGAAAGAATATCTAATTTATTTTAAGGAAAATGTTAGTATTTATTATTTTGAAAAGAGGAGTAGTAAAATAATATGACTTCTTAATTAGAAAAAAAATTTATATCAATTTTTTATTAATATAATTGTGCAATATTTTTTTTTTACTTAAATAAAAAAATATTTAAATTTAGAAAATTGTTTGATTTATATTTGGTGACAAATGAGTGATGAAGAAATTATTTAAATAGTTATTAAAGGTATTTTTATTTTATCGCAAAAAGTTTATATATATATATAATAGAATAGAATAGATATATACATATAATGATATATAGGTAAATAGTAAAAAAAAGGGCCAGGTGAACTTCTAGCAAAATCTTGCGAGAAGCCCACCTTGAATAATTCGCGAGCACACCCCCCGGGTTCCAAACAGAGCATGTGTGTATATATACACAGTAGAAACCAAGCTGAACTTCCAAAAACCCTAGTACTCGACTTATAGCCGCCATCTCCGATACCAAGCGGCGCCCCACGCCAGCCTACCACTACGCGCATTTTTTGAGACGACCGATGCACCACCTTGGGCGACCGGAGTGTCACCGTGGTCGTAGCCACGGCCAAAACAGAGTACTGCAATTTCGTAATTCGTAACTTAAGGTACCATCTTCGTAACCTGATTTCTCTCTCGTTCCTAGATCATTTTTGACGTTGTAACGTTCTTTAGAAACCCCATGTGACCCTCTTCGAATCCCTTCAAAGGGAATTCATGATAATCCCTTACATTGATTAAGAAATTGACACTAAGTCGACCGAATAAATGTCAAAAAGTGACAGAGAATGGGACTCATGTACCTCTGTTTGGAGAATGATTCTGGACAAACTAGTAGGACTATTTAGAAACTTTTTGAACATATTTTAGAACACCTGTAGCCCTTCAAACCCTAACTTTTAGTTGAAATTTTTATCTATTATATGCAAAGATTTTCGATTCCAAAGGTGAGGAAAAACTGATTTTTAAAACTAGAATTTTTTTAGAAAAATTAACCGATACGGCGTGCGCCCCGACAAACCGGACGACATGGTCACGCACAATATGCATCGAAGGGCGCGTATGGATGTTGTCGACTATAGGAACTGACGGAACTCGATTTTATTACGTGTGCGCGGCGAAATGAGTGTTTATCCGTCAAGATACCCCCGTATCGACCTTTTACAAACTTGGCCATAACTTTGTGTACGTTCGTCGTTTCCAGACGAAACTTGCACCAGCATGACCGAATCAAAATTCTAGTCCTGTGTGCCAAGTTTGGTCTGATTCTGAGAAGGTCGACCTGAACGACCATTTGGCGGGTCTGCAATCCGATATAATGGACGAAATTGTACACGGCCCGCCGAAATCTAACTTTGGACATACGGTTGGGTTATCTCCTCAAACCAGATTCGTAGACATATAGTTTGACGACTTTAGAGACCATAAATACTGGCACGTATTTTGGTACAATATGGGTCTAATGGCGAACATCGTTTTGACCCAAAGTTACAATTATGCCCCTATTCCAGAATTGGACTTTTGGACATGCGTTTTCTAGATATATCTTTTACACCCAGAATGTTCTTGATGTTTCTTTCAGCATCCGGAGCCGTTCGTGGATTTTGAGATTTATTGCTGACGTACTTGATCGTTGGGTTGTCATTCCCGCATCGTCAGACAGATACCTTGCCACCATACTCTGTGATTTACTTATTCTTACTTTCAGTTATTTATATTTAGTATTACTTATCTGTTGTTAGTATTATATCACTGTGCGTCTAAGTCACACTTGGGTGCAAGCGACTCTATCGGTCGTTTTTACTTGCTTTTGTTATTCCCTTGTATTGACTTAGCCTAGTGACCATCCATTGATAATGTGGTATTGGTATATCTCATACGGCCTTGACACTTGCTTTATCATATGTTGTGAGTCATATGTAGGACACGTACTCGCGTAGTCGGCTGGCCACCGATACGTCCGAGGTGTGCGACGGATAAGAGTAACTGCCAATAGAATTGCATACTAGTAGACTTGACAATTACTAGAGGTTCGTATTAGTGATGGAGATGATGATACTAGGCATTGGGTGGGGAGAACAATACCTGACATATGGGCTTCTATTACACTTTTTCTTATAGCTCGGAAGCTCCACTGGAGATACGAGTATGATTATCCACTCAGGTTGGCCCACTAACGTCCTTGAATGTTATGCGCTCGATCACTGGTGCCGGAGAGGAGACTATACCAGATCCTATTATCAACCAGGGCTCATACGTCGAAGAATTGTATCTCAACTGTATATTTACAATAGAATGGTTAGGAACCCTATTGCATGCATCTCCTTTTACTCTCTATTATATATCACAGTTTATATGGCATAGTATTTTCTTGTATCTTGTTACGTCCCTCTGAGGACCTGGTTATCTCTCCAGGGTTAGACGATTTTCTGCAGGAGTACGAAGTGGCACTAGATCCTTCATACATGGATGACGAGGCATCTTTCGCTGATTTCTAGATTATTGATTCATTAAGACATTTAGTAGACATTTTTAAATCTCTTTTCTTTCTATTTTGCGGAGGTTGAACTACGATCATTTGAGACTATTTTTTATAGCTGTTTGGAGTAGGTATGTCCACCCGGCTATCTCTTTGATACATTACTCATCTGGACTCTATTATCTTCTGTGTTGAGCTGTGATGAGATTAGATGATTATATTCTGGCCTGTCATTATTTTATATATACAGCTTATGTACGTATACGAGGATTCCATATATTAGAGTATTCTTTGTATATGTGCAGCTGGCATGTCTATGTACTTGGTCCTAAGTATTTAGGACTAGGGCGTTACATATTTTTGTGGTGGCCCATGCAGGTCAGTTTGTCACTTTGGTTACGTTATTGTACCGATGTGAGCCTGCATATATGATTAGGATATAGGAATCTCATCCATAAGCTTGAATCTCCTCCCTTGATATCCAATTTTGAACTCTCGGTTGACTACCTTGATTTTCTTCTACTTGATTCATTTCCCACCGTGAAACGTATCTTTTCCCTTCGTGCTTGATATAGAGGTTAGGAAGTTGAATCATACTAGTAATACGTGTTATATTGCTCAATCACCCTAGTAGTTGACTCTTATAAGTTGGGTAGTATGCCTCGCGGCCTACCATCCCGTGTCCTTGTAACCTATTAATAAAGTATAACTGGGTG
Organism: Iris pallida; assembly: GCA_029216955.1. NCBI lineage: Eukaryota > Viridiplantae > Streptophyta > Magnoliopsida > Asparagales > Iridaceae > Iris > Iris pallida. The sequence continues at coordinate 3,031 of JANAVB010040793.1, read as the reverse complement.
CCAATGAATATATGCTAGTGTAGGAAAATATATTTGCCTAGAATATAGAGTTTTAGTAGAAAAAAAATATTTGCCTAGAATATAGAGTTTTAGTAGCCCATACTCCAATAGTCAACCACGGCCTGATACAAGAGCCGGTATGATGACTGTATAAACAGGAACACCAGACAAGACTTAGATCTTTGTGAAACTTGAACTATTTATTACTGTTTTCATCATTATCTCCCGTACTTATACTTTACACTATCATGAATGATGTTGCTATTTACAGTCTAGTTTTGCAAGCTTATTTTTTATCGAGCTTGTTCAGGACATATGTATATTGGGGACGCCCACTAACATATTGTCTAATCAGAATCAGTGTATTATGGTCTGATCAACCCTGGTGCACTTGGTTCGCTCTTCATGTAAATATCCCACGAGGAGTGAGATATAGATGTCTTTAGTATCTCATCCGTACTACCTTGACGACTCTCTCTGAATTACTTAATCGCCTTTGGAAACCCACATTCCCATTTTATTCTCTCTCCCCCTTATAGTTTTCGTCGTTACTATAGAAAATAAATGCTCATATTTAAGGGAAGATAGATACATAATATTTCCCTTGGTTCACTATACCACATATGGCTATGAGAGGCTATATATACACAAGTGTAGTAACCATCGGCCAAGCCATATGACTACAACCTTGCCTTGAGTTACTTGTCCTTCCCTCGACCCTGAAACTACTATCATGATCTTCTAGTCATTTGAACTGGACAATGATTGGAATCATACCTTGGTTAAAACACCAACCTATTAGACTATCTATTCTCGAGGAATAAACTATTGGGAGTCTCAAATTATTTTTCTTGATTCTTGCTTTAACTAGCAGCCCTTATGCCTTAACCCAACCCTTACTCGACCAAGTCCACAATTTAGACATGAGAGGAACAGACAGAAACAAAGACAAGCAGTTACCATGAATATGATTGACATCCATCCCGAGATTAGGGATCAATCGGTGTTATTCTAGGTATAAGATTTTATTAAAAGAAGTGACTTAGCATTAGAACAATACATTCACCATCTTAGCTAATATTTGTAGCATAACACTCTATCATGATTTACCATTTATCAACATCAATACATGAGTACTATATTCGATACCACTAGAGTCCTTATGGCCATAGTTTGGCAGGCTTGACACAAATAGAAATCCATGACTTAGTCGTTAGAGATCTTTCATATGACGTGCTTTAGAGTTCGTTACCCCATCAATAGACTCTCGTATACTATGGAAGAGTGGGTCATTATATTTTATCCACTCATGTATCGTTGTACGCAAATATTTCCATTATTAGAAATAAGGGTACGGTCCTCGAATTTGATTTATATCTACCATATCACGTACTCCAATACATCGTGCCTTATTCTTATTATCAAAGTTAGGGTACAATATCACGACCTTGAAATATTCCTAACCTTATTATTCCTAAACCCATGTCTTCGTTTCTACAGTAAATAGATTGTAAGCATTCTAAATTTTGGGAGCTTATAAATTGATTGAAGTAAATTGGTTCCCACTAGGATGATAAAATAGTGACTCATGAACTCTCACTTTCTATTTTAGATCATTTGGTGTCCCCGATCGTGACATTAATAATCGGAGCACGAGACCAGCTGTTACCTTCTAACAAATTACACACACAAGATCTAGACAAGTCCACCTTCATGTAGATATATCATGTCCCATTAAATCACGTCTGTTTGTACTCTATTTTTATGATACGACTTTTAGGTCAAAAAGGACTAGCAATAACCCTTACCATAACACCGATGTACTCTTCGACTGTAATTAAAAGTCCAACTTGACTCGATTCTTTTGGCCCAATATATGGTTGTGATCTACTAGAAGCCCTCTACACACAATAGAGGCCCCTCGTTCTACTTAAACACAAAAATCGCGGAAGGCGCATCTTTATGACTTATAGAACCTAATCTACCAATCCGACGGGAAATTTGCCCAACCACTTGAATGGAAACCTATTCTACCCTAACCTAATAGGAATAGTTTAAATTGATTCTATAAGATTTTGTCTAGCCACTATAGATTAAAATCTAAGGTTCATGCAATCAAGGATTGAAGTCCAATTAGGGAACCTATTGAGACTCGGTTGAACCCATCATAGCCTATTGCCATATGTGGACTATAAAAGCAACTTTATGAAATACGTTCCTATACCTGTTATGTAGTCCTCACCTCTTGGTCTACTAATCCTTCTTCCAGAAAATCCTTCAACCTTATCTATTCGTAGCCAATCGTAATCACCCTGTATCAACTTGCTTCCGATTATGCTTGACCAACACCTCCCCTACTACCTTGGTGAAACATAATCGATATATGAGTAAAGTAAACAGGTATTTTCTAGACTTCATGTGGTGTCCGTCACTATGATCAAAAGTATCTCATATCCTCAACATCTCCTTAAAATTTGATCCTCTTAGAAGTCATGTTATCGTGCTTCTATGTTTAACCAATTTCTATAAGTTTAAACTTAGCATACTCTCTCTCTCTTAGATATAGATGAAATTTGTAACCATTGTACCATCTGGTTGGAGGTTACGGTGTGTGTGATTTCATACTGTATTTTATATTCCTTGCTCGTACGTTTAGATTACCACAACGAAAGATAGAAAACCTTGATTCTTCAAATTTTGTTCTATTATAGAATCGTGACTTAGCTTCAATTTCGAGAAAGGAATTTCCTTAGGGTATAAGCAAGCCTCTCTAGAGCGTAGGGTTCTTGAATTTGCAGTGATTGAGGTAGATCGATTCTAAACCACTCTCTACCGTGACTTTGATATTGAAGCACAATACAAATTTTTTCCAACAAATTAACCCTCATAAAACTCAAACGGTTAAGCTACACATAGTACGTATGTGTCCGCACAATATCCCTTCTCATGCTGCATTTCAATTACACCACCTGTATGACACATTTTTCGTTAGAACTAACCATCGATGTCTATTTTTATCCCAATTGAATTT
>JANAVB010040792.1:0-10768 GCA_029216955.1 Iris pallida | reverse complement strand
AGAAATGCTCTTCATGCTCCTCTGTTGCTCTTCTGGCTTCTCTCTCTCTCTCTGTGTATTCTTTTCTCTGACTATTGGGGAGTCTCTCTGAATATACGTTTTTTTCTCTCTGAAATTGTATATCTTACAAGGGAATGGCACCTTGTTATTTATAATAGTGGGAGGTGATCATTAGGGTTGCCAATGATTAGCTCTTGGAGATGGCGGCGGCTTAGAGATTGGTCCATCTTGGCCATTCGTTTTAATTATGATGAATCTGGGCCATTAGGTGTAGATTACACCAAATCCATGAGCAATTAATGCTGATTGGAATAAATCTTCCTTATACTGATCTTCTGATATCTGCGAATAAATCAGATCTATTCTTCTGCCACGTGTCCCAGATTTATTGGGATCTGACCCAATTTTTAATGGCAGCAAATCTGAGGAATTTAATCGATTTAGGACACGTGTCCTAGGAGCTGCTGGGGGATCTGGACCGCATGACTAGCGAGCCGCATGAAGTGAGCCGCATATGAATGTGAGCCGCATATGGTTAAGCCCACGTGTCAGGGCTGCGTGGGCAGTGACCCTCCCTTGAGCCTTCTAATCACAGAGGAGTAATCCTTGTGGGCCGCATAGGTATATATCCGCCTGGGCTGCATGGACATGATCTTCTTGAACCGCATGAGAAGTCCTCACTCGAGCCGCATGAGACTTTCATGGCCTGAGCCGCATAGGATGGATTCACTCTGAGCCGCATGGGAAGTCCTTGGCCCGAGCCGCATGAGGCTCCTATGGCCTGAGCCGCATAGGATTTATTCTGAGCCGCATGAGAAGCGAGCCGCATAAGAATGCCCACATGGCAAGGCCACGTGGCATTTTTATGGCTCTCGGGGGATTTGTGTCAGAGATTTCTTTCCTCTTCCCTAGAGATTCATCATTATGGCAGAGCCATAATTACCTGCTTTGGTGTCAGGCTGTCAACTTTTCAGAGGCGTCACCGTCAAAGCAATTAATGCAGTGGGTGGAGGGGAGCACTATCAGGCCACGTGTCCTTTGAGCCGCATGGAATGCCCTGGGCCGCATAGCTCCTTATGCCGCATGATTCCCTGAGCCGCATGAGTCCCCTGAGCCGCATGGATCTTTCCTGGCCGCATGAGTTATTTTCTTTAGTATTTTCCATGCTTCTACAAACATGCTAAGTGTCATTATTGTGGCCTCATTGGTCATATTTCTCCTGCATGTAGAATCAGAAAGCTTGTTGATTTAAATATTTATGCTTGGATACCAAAATCTAACATTTCAGGACCCTACAAGAAATGGGTACCAAAAGTTTCATCTGCAAATTGTTTTGTAGGTGGAACACCTTTCACATGCTAAAAGCAAATGGATACTCGACAGCGGTTGTTCACGGCATATGACCGGTGACGCTACATTATTTGCAACACTGTCGAAGAAGAAGAAGGAAGGTTATGTTTCCTTCGGTAATAACTTGAAAGGGTATATCATTGGTATCGGTGATGTTGGTAAGTCTCCCTATCCTGTGATTAAAGATGTCTGTCTGGTTACCGAGTTGAAACATAATCTACTCAGCATAAGCCATTTAGCTGATCATGGTTATGGCATCAACTTTGGCAAAGACAAATGTACTATAGTTGATAGCTCAACTGGTAGTACTATCTTTGAAGGTATCAGGGAAGACAACATATATGTTTTCTATTTGTTGGAAGAAGCTAACATTTCAGGTAGATGCTTAATGGCTAAAAGTAATGAAAGTCATCTGTGGCATATGAGACTCGGTCACGCAAATATGGACACAATCTCAAGATTATCCACGAAGAAGCTAGTACGCGGTTTTTCGGACATAACATTCAAGAAGGATTCGGTATACAGCCAATGTGAAAAGAACAAAGCTACCAGATCCATATTCAAGTCAGTAAACGCAGTATGTACTACTAGACCTCTACAAATACAACATATGGACTTATTTGGTCCTAGCAGAGTTGCTAGCCACGGAGGTAAGTTATATGCTTTTATAATTGTAGATGATTTCTCTAGATACACGTGGGTATACTTCTTGACACGCAAGAATGATACATTATCCGAATTTGTCGCCTTTTGTAAGAAAGTACAGAATGAAAAATGTTACATGATCACTCGTATTAGAAGTGATCTTGGTGGCGAATTTGAGAATGCAGAGTTTGGGCAATTTTGTGGCACACACGATTTTGTACACGAGTTCTCCTGTCCTAGGACTCCACAACAAAATGGAGTTGTGGAACGTAAGAACAGAACTCTATCCGAAATGGCCAGAGTAATGTTAAACCAGTTTAGTCTACCCAAATATTTCTGAGCTAAAGCTGTCAACACAGCTTGTTTTGTTCTCAATAGAGTTCTAATTCGACCCAAATCGAAGAAGACTCCATTTGAGTTTTGATTTGATAGAATTCCATCAGTTCCATATTTTAGAATATTTGGTTGTAAGTGCTTTATTCTTAATATAAAAGACAATTTGGGAAAGTTTGACGAAAAGGCCGATGAAGGTATATTTTTAGGTTATGCGGCTAAGAGCAAAGGATACAGAGTCTTCAACAAATGAACTATGATCATCGAAGAATCAATCAACGTCACCTTTGATGAATTAAATCAAATAACTATCGATGACAATGATGAAGATCAAACTGTACCAAGCTCAACACCAGCTGATTCTCAACCAAGCTCAGCACTAGCTGATCCTCCTAGAGAAGATCCAGGAACCAGCTACCTTCAGAGTCTGCCAAAAAGATTAAAATTTACGGCTGATCATCCAATAGATTTGGTAATTTGTGACATTACCAAAGGTGTAAGTACTCATACATCCAGTAGAGATATTGTTTTTAGTGTTGCATTCATTTCACAGCTAGAACCCAAAACTATTGATGAAGCATGTAGTGATAATTTTTGGATAGATGCTATGCAAGAGAAATTAAACCAATTTGAACGGAATCAAGTTTGGGAACTTGTTCCCAAGCCTATTGATCATCCGGTCATTGGCACCCGTTGGGTATTCCGAAATAAACTTAATGAGAATTGTTTAGTTACTCGTAATAAGGCTCGACTCGTAGCTCAAGGATACAATCAGGAAGAAGGTATCGACTATGATGAGACTTATGCCCCAGTTGCGAGATTAGAATCCATTCGCATGTTATGTGCATTTGCATGTTTTCATAATTTCAAATTATTTCAAATGGATGTCAAGAGTGCATTTTTAAATAGTTTTATAAAAGAAGAAGTTTTTGTAGCACAACCTCCAGGTTTCACAGATTTTAAAAACCCTGATCATGTTTTCAAGTTGAAGAAAGCTTTATACGGTTTGAAACAAGCCCCTCGTGCTTGGTATGATCGTCTAAGTTCTTTCCTACTTGACAACAATTTTTTAAAAGGCAAGGTTGACACTACACTTTTTATTAAGTCTTTTAATAGCAAGCTTCTCTTAATACACGTCTATGTTGATGATATTATATTTGGATCTACTGATGAATCTCTGTGTCAAGAATTCTCTAAGTGTATGCAGAATGAGTTTGAGATGAGCATGATGGAAGAACTGAAATTCTTTCTCGGACTGCAAATCAAACAAACTGACAATAGGACATTCATAAATCAAGCTAATTACACAAAAGATTTGCAAAAGAAGTTTGATCTGGACAATGTCAAACCTATTGGCACTTCGATGGAAACTTCAACAAAGCTTGATATTGATGAACAAGGCAAGCCGATCGACACACGTAAGTATCGAGGTATGATCGGTAGTTTACTTTATTTAACTGCTAGTTGTCCAGATATTATGTTTAGTGTTTTCCTGTGTGCACGTTTTCAAGCTAATCCAAAGGAATCACATTTGTGCGCAGTTAAGCGTATCTTTCGATACCTTAAGGGCACTTCTTCTGTTGGCTTATGGTATCCCAAAACTAAGTCCTTTAACCTTATTGGTTATTCGGATACGGATTTTACAGGATATAAAGTTGATAGAAAAAGTACCAGTGGCACATGTCATTTCTTAGGTAAGGTTTTAGTCTCATGGTTTAGTAAAAAGCAAAATTCTGTAGCCCGATCAACAACAGAGGCTGAGTATATCGTCGCAGGATGTTGTTGTGCTCAGATTTTGTGGATGAAGCAAACCTTAGAAGACTATGATTTATTTTACACACACATTCCTATTTTCTGTGACAACACGAGCACAATTAATTTGACTAAGAATCCAGTATGTCACTCTCGTACTAAACATATCGAGATTCGACATTCATTTTCTTAGAGATAATCATCAAAATGGAGATATTAACCTTGTGTACATAGATACTGAGAATCAATTAGCTGATATTTTCATAAAACCTCTAGCAGAAGATCGTTTCAATTATTTATGTCGAGAATTAGAAATTTTGGACGTCAATAATGTTAATTAATTTTGTTTTATGATTATATTTTAATACGCAAAAACTGTGTTAGAAACAAGCCAATAAAGAATCTGTCTGTCACCACAACTACGGTTGAAGCGAAGTGGTACTTAAGTGTTCCACGGTGAACCTCCGCCAGCTGGGACAGTACTCCTACAGCTAATCTGAGACAGTCGCTGTGTAACGATATTTAATCTATAAAATAATATTAATTATGTTAATTGAAGGTTGAAATTACTAATCTTTGAATTAAATCTTTGAAATGAGTCAATGAAAAAGAAAGTGTTCCAAACCAACCCCAGGCGAATTCGGCCAGAATTTGGACCGAATTCGGCCCGAGTTTGGTTAGGGTATCAGGTTATACAACCAGAACCCGAGAGCCTTTCTTCTTCATTGCTTCTAAACTCCACCATCACAGCACAACAGCCGCACGAAAAGCCCTAAAACCCTAGTTCTTTACCACTCTTCTTCTTCCAATCTACGTGGTGAAATCTATCCAAACTTCAGATTCGTGCGGAGATCGTTGTCCTCTACAACATACTCAAATCTCGGGAGGTATAATTCCGTATTTCCCCTCCTTTCAATTCCGTGCATATTTACTTTTATTTCACAAATGGCACCTAAGGGATTTAACCCCTTCAAGAGGAAGAAGACGACCAATCCTAGTGAGGAAGGTTCATCTTTGAATCCACCCACGGATTCCCTCTTTTCGCCAGTCCAATCGAACGATGGCGCGTTCGACGGGTTTTACTTTCAAATCCTAGATCAAGCCCTTCTATGGTATGGAGACTCCTCTATGAGATCCATATGCACAGACGCTCCTATCAAGTGGACTGTGTTTCCAGAACACCGTCCTTATTTTGAGGCATTAGGGTTACAATATTTTGTTAAACTTTATTTCCCACTAGCAACTAATGCCATTAGACTGTTCTACTGCAATATCATATTAAATACGTTTGACATAAGTACTCATGTTGGCGGACTAGATATCAATTTCAATGATGTCCTCTTAGCAGAAATCCTTGTTATTTCTAACGAAGTTGAACCGTTTGTTGATATCACTGAATTTGATTTCCCCGACGGTACGACACTTGCTAGTTTCAAAGCTGAACTCTGTGCACCTGATCGAGTTCGCTCTGGAAAGTTCAAGGCAAACAACTTGAACTTGTTTAATTATGAATTGTACCGCATCATCTACTCCACTCTCCTTCCGAAGTCTACTTCAAAGGATGATGTCACATCTCTTGAGTTATCTGCTATGTATCACATTTTTAAGGGGATTCCATTTTCTGCCCCTAAGACCATTATCCAGATGATGGGACGTTATCGTGCAAGAGATAGAAATCTCTTTTATGCGATGATTCTCCCACGCATCTTCCAGCGGTTTGATATTGATTTGTCAACTTGTACTCAAGACCCTGAGCCCAAGTTTCTTAAGTTATTTCGTCGTAGTATGACTGCTGCGGCTCCTCCTACTGCTCCTCCTACTGCTCCGTCTCCACCTCCTCAGCAGTATGCCATGACCTTTGAGGGCATACACCAGCATATTTCTGATTTGCACGTCTCGATGACGGATATGGCCCGCAAACGTGAGTTCCGCTACGTCACTCGTTATCAAGCGATAGCAAATTCTCTCGCTGATCTCCGATTTGCTCAGACTGGACATTTTGTCGGTTCTATTCCTAGAGATCCAGTCTTCTCTGGTTACCGCTGTAAGGATGAGGCTGTTCAAGCCTACTTTCAGCCCGGTAACGTATATGATTGGTACCGTTCTGACCGTGCTCCTCCTTGAGACAATATTGGTGAGTTTTACACTGGCGCCCCTCCTCACCCTTCTGGCGCTGGTACCTCTGGAGCTGGTCCTTCTGGACATGCCGATCATGATGATGATGATGATGATGATGAGGAGATGTGATATGCTAGCTGATTTTTGAGACTTAGATATTATCTACTGTATACTTGGAAATGCTCCGACATTCCAAGTTTCTAGACTTTATTATCAGTATTTCTTTTAAGGACTTGTACTGGATTTATTTATTTGATATCTTCTGAACATCTTTTTATCTTTATGAGATGCGTAGTTTATATTTCACATCAGTTTATTTACTTATTTATAGCATCTTTATCTGCTTTTATATTATGAACTGCCTGTGAAATAATTCTCTGTTATAAACTGCCTGAGACATATACATGCCTGTGATGTCATTCTAATTTCTTTACTATTTCTACCATTTGTCATGGTTATTTTCTTGTGTTTCTTCACTGTTTGTTATTTATGCATTGATTGCGGGGGAGTTTTTCTCTTTTGCAATTATTTTGCTAAGTGACAACGGGGGAGAAAAATAAAGATCTAACATTCTTTTTTGAGAAAATACAGGACATGAACAAAAAGAAAATGCAGGACATGAACAATTATACTTTTTTTTATTTCATTCCAAGCTTAAATGTTATATCATTCATAGTTTGTCAATTATCAAAATGGGAGAGATTGTTGGCCCGTTGGTTATATGGTCAAACTGATTTTAATAATTGATCAAACTCTGTCTTGATATATAAAGCTAGTCAGGATATCTCGGACTCTTGGACATGATCAAGAACAGCTATCTACACAGTTCAAGACCGAAGCAATATTTGCCTGTTCGAGTCTGTATTTCTTTGAGCAATATATTTTTTATTTTATTGAGTCTAGGAATATGTTGTACACCGAGTCGTACTGGAAAATAGGCTATTCCAAAATGATTTCAAAATGTTTTTAAAATGTCCTTAGTTTTTGAAAAATATTTATATTAACAAAAGCTTCAAAAAGGTTTTCAAAAAGGTTTTCAAAAATTCCCAAAAACTATTTTTAAAAACCTAACCTAACCCTGACAGAACTCGGCCAGAGTTCGGCCAGAGTTCGGTTAGTGGCCGTTTTGACTTTTGAATTCTTCTGAACTTGGTCCTCCTGCAGTTGCAGATTTAACCGAGATTTTCTCATAGAGTTCTGCCCGAATTCTGCCCGAATTCTGTCTTTGGAACTCCTATAAATAGAGAAGATTTCGATCATTTTAACTCACTCATTCACTTTCAATCTTCTCTCTTCTAAAATCTTTCAGTCTTCCAAAGAGTTATCTCGAGCTTTAAATTTCATATCCCAAGCCAATTACAATCCTCTAGTCGATTTGCCAGTGCGGTGCAGTTTAGAAGTTTCTGAGTGATTGTAATCAGAAGGCTTGATTAGAAGAATACCTCTTCACAATTGAAGTTGGACGAGTTCTTCGTATCAAACCTCGCGTTGTAGAATTTGCAAGGACTTCTTAAGAAAACTTGCGGTTTTCCCAATAGTGGATTCAACTGGTAGCAAGAGTTCTACCGACTGGACTAGTCCTCAACAGAGGGAAACCAGTATACATCGATGTCTTTGCGTTTGCTTTCTTATCTCTGCCTTTACATTGTTTAGTTATGATTATTATTCTGTGATCTTGCTGCTAACATTTTTTATTAGCATTATTCCGCTGCCAACTCTATTCACCCCCCCCTCTAGAGTATTGTGCTTTACGTTTTCGTTCCTACATGATATTCATCAAGTTCTTGTTACAATTGTCTTGATATTCTCACCATATATTTTATGACTAATCATTGTCTTATAGTAGTTATCATATATTTGAAACTGTACTCAATGAATTGTACTCGTTCTATTTCTGACTGGAAACCATATTTTAAGATTAGTCCCTCGCTAATTGTGCTTGGATTCTTGAGAGTGAGATGGGTATATGTTGAGGTCAACCCTAGAAGACTAGTTAGATAGATAGTTGATCATAAAGTTAGTTAGCTGTTTTCTATTCTTGTGAGACATTGTGTTTCTTCAAATGTAAACTTGTAAATATTGTAAACTGATTTAGTGTTGTGAATGAGAAAAATAAAGATATTATTTTATTATTATTTGAGCATTATGTCCTAGATAGCGTTCTACCGCCGATACCACGGTGTAGGATGGCTTGCGCACACGCGTATTCCGAAAAGTGGGAGTGGGTCGTGACAAATATTTTTGGTGGCCCATTCAAGTCAATTTTCGCAAATATTAGTCTTACTACTACGAGTCTGTGACTAGGTAGTGCTCATTCACAATTAGGTTTGAGTTGATTTTAGGAGAATGACTACGACTAGGAGTTCCTTATGTTAATTGACTGTTGGGTAGATTGCCACATAGGTCATATGATTTAGGAATAGATTTATTGAATCCTAAAACCTATTAGATAACTTGAGAAATTTTCCTAGAAGGATGTACCATTGTGTTTTGACGCGATGGTAGGATCTAAGGTGGGTAGATTATTCGCCTAGACTTCCTAGGATGAAATCCATAACATTGATAATTGTTTAAATTATCTTTCCTGCCTAGGTCGTGTTACTTATTTATTTCCATAAGTAATTATTTTCTAAAAAGTTAATATTCTATTTTCATCCATTGAATTTTAAGCCTAACATGATCTAGTTATCCATCTAGTAATTCCGAGTCAGTTTTGTCTCATGTTTGTCCCTCGATCCTTGAGTATGAGCTAAATAGAAATTGAAAATCTTTACTCCTTTTGTCTTCGGTCGTTTTCCTAGAAGATCATTTAATTTTCAAGTTTGATACCTAATCGATCATTTGATTTTTCAAAACTGGTACTTTCATTCAAGAACAAATACTTACATTTTCTATTATGATCAACTTGTTGAAATCCTATAAGCTCCTTTGAATAATTTTTTATGACTTACAATTGCAAGGCAGATGCTCACTGTCGTCATATATTTGAATTATGGAGACTACGGGTTCACTGCAGCAAGCAGCGCACTGGCGAGACATGGGCCCTAAGTTAAAGTAATTTCAAGTAAGTGTAAGTTATCGAATATTATTAAAACTATGTCCTAGTTGCAATTATTTGATCCTTTGATTATTTATGTCAATATTGGATAGAATTGATTGCGTGTTCGATACCATATTATCCTTGAGTCATGAAACCAAGGGTTTATTGCAGCCAGATGTACACTGGAGAGGTATGGATTCTCGGTAAAATGATTTTGAATACACTTACGATTTTTGAATACTATAGAAGCTATATCTTTTACTGGCATATGCTTAGTACACCTTTATTTCAGTTTGACTTTGTACCCTATTTTTTGTACGTCCTCTCGATAAGCCTTGTAGTCTCTTTTAGTTCCCTTCTAATAATCATTTAGCATATTTTGATTCCATTTCACTAGCATCATAGTCGTACCTAGATCATGATTATATGATCGTGCCTAAATAATTTTGCTTCATGCCAAAATAATTTTAAATTTTGATCATTCTTAAACGACTTTGATTGTGACTAAACTATTTTGACTACGATCCTGGTCGTGCCGAAATCATATCACGATTATGCCTAACATATTTTGATTCCATTATACTATATTCATAGTCATAATCGTGCCTATATTTTAAACTCTATTATTGCCAATGTTTAGATTTTTATTCCACTTTGATCATAATTATTTTGATCATATTCATACTCGTGCCAACTTTTAATTTTGATCATGCTTGGATGACTTGTATGATTAACCTTGATCGTGACTACATCTTAGTTGTATCTAAGTAATTTTAACCATGATTAGACTTTGTATAAATTTTGATTTTTGACCATGCCTATATAATTTCAACGGTAGTTAACCATGCCTAACGACTTTTCTTGTTTAACTAATCATATTTCGATTACAACCTTGACCATTGTGACTAGACCCTTTTGACTACACTTTAATCGTGCTACGTGGTATCTTTTCTTAAGGTTCAATCTATTCATGATCTCAACTCATTTTGATCATTAATCGTATTATTTTTATACTCTTAGTCGTACCTAATCGTGCCCTTCGAAACTTCGAAGAAGAAAATTTCTAAGGTGGGTAGCCCTTTCGATTGATGAATATCCTTGAGGTTATTGTTAGCTTTTTTATCGAATTTTTGACAACATTTTAGTGAATTTTTTTAGTATATTTTAGTGCACTTTAGGATTCAAGACCATAGCCTAAGGTTCCAACACCAAGCCATACCTATTTACCCTCCCATTTCTACCCTATTTGATCAATGCTCATATTAAAGAATTTTTTTCTTTTCCTTTTTCTTTCAATATTTACTGATTATAATCTTACCATCTTTTTTTGCTGATCAACCATGTACGCCTATCCTAGTAGTCATTAAATTTGAGGACGAATTTATTTCTAAGATGGGTAGATTTCTAACTCCTCTTCCCGCATTTTTCAAAATTATTATTGTTATTTATTTTACTTATTTGTGTTCAAAATAAAATTCTCATCAAAACCTATTCCATCACAACTGCAAGCCTCACATCCCTAATTCCCGA
>JANAVB010040791.1:0-84095 GCA_029216955.1 Iris pallida | reverse complement strand
AATAATAATATTTATTTTGACTATACCAAACTGTATTTTTATTGTATTTAAATTACTGCAACCATTGGTTGTCCAAGCCTAGCATGGGTATTTGGGCTCAAATGTGTTTTCACACATTCAAGACCTGTACAAGTCATATTGGACTTGATTCATGGCCTTGGGTCCTGTATTTGACTTTGGTTCAAATTATATCATGGACAAAATACGCAGATAATTAATTATTGTGTGCATTGCTGTTTTGATTTTCTAAAAATACTTAAAATTGCTAAAATTATGGAAAAATAGTTTTTAGATACTTGTTAAGTTGGCTAATTTAGTATAATTTTGTAGTATTTAATTTACTGTTTTGGCCACTAGTTTGACAATGAAACCAAAACTCACTTTCTGTATACTTAGGAAAAGATTTTTATAAAATATTTGTACTAGTTAATAAATTCCAGAAAAAATTATAATAATTTCTATGATTAACAAGGATCACTTTGATACTTTACTTTAAGAAAAAAATAGGCTTTTTGCCTATTCTAAAATTGTTAGAACACAATAGTCTTTAATTATTTATTGATTAATTACGACTTGTAGCTTTTTATGTTATTTGCAGTTTTAGTCGTGTTGAACCCCCATCCCTCACTAGTGTAAAGACCCTGGAAAGTTAGTTAACATAGTGTGTCACCCCCACATTGGTCTCCTAGGCCAAGTCATTATTTTGGCTAGGTGCCCAATCACAAGTCGTGTCACACCAGTTTAGTGATCTAGTTTTAGCTTAGTGTAAAAGCTAAGTTATTACATTTATTTCTACAGTGATGAGTTACTGGACATCCATAGCACTGTTATCGCAGCTTGTTTTTTTGCTTTGCTAGAGGCAAGTACTTTATACGACTTTACATATTGTCACATAAATGAACTACAAACCCCACCATGTTATATATGCTATCCTTGGGGTAGCAAGTTAGATCTCTACATGTTGTACTTCCAGTTACTACCATGCTTAAAACAGTCTTGATGTATCTCTCACATGATTAGAATTGGGTTAGGGGAAATGTTAGTAGTGTAGTGATTATGCCCCTTCTCCCGTAAGTATGTACCGAGCAAGCGTTGACATTTTATATGTATACCTTATCGTATGCTTTATCTCAACGCGGATTGTACGTATGTAATCTGTCGCCGTTTTACTTGTACGGAAGTACATTCATTATGTGCCCCAGCACATTGTACATCTATTGACCGATCACGTACCTGCTACAGTTTAAATATTACATATACTCTGTCTCTATGACATATGTGTCCTTGCCATGATAGACTATGTGATGCCATGCTTTCCAGTTATTCCTCACATGTTCCTCATGTTCATTTCTATGTTCATATGCTAGTTTGCTAGATTTAGTACTTGCTCCCGTCCTGACAGGATACGTTGTAGATGTCCTTACTGAGGAGGAGTAGGAGTTACTCTGCGACTCATATTATGGGATACTGCCGAGGACCCGGCTCTGCTTTACGAGGATGTTCCTGCAGGGAACCTGCCTAGTGTCTTTGTTACTTAGACTTTTGAGAGTAGACATGTATTAGACTATATCATTTTGTAACTGGACATGTATCCAGTTTACATTTCAGTTACTTGTACTTGGATATTTACTATATACGACGACTTTTGTGTTTGGAGCATTATGATTCTTCTTCACTTATAGAACTGTAGCACATTTAGTCTTATCCTGTTGTTTTAGAACAGCTTACTACGTTTTATCTCAACGTAGGCTGGACATGACTCGGCCTGGCCAAACAATTTGGGTAGCGGGTCGTGACATTTTTAGTGGTGGCCCATGCAGGTCCCGACTAAACTGTTTGGTTACGTTATTGTACCAAGCATGCCTGCAATTAGGAATTAAGGTAATAGACAACATTAGGAAAGACGCTTAGAAACACTTAGAGGAATGCTAGGATTGCAACATAGGAAATACATCACATGTGCTATTATAATTAGATTTTCTTGCATATGATTACTTGCTTTAAATAAGTCCTTAAAGTCTTTTTATGTGTAATTTAGATGGTGCTTACTCGTTCGTCCCAGTATATACCCCGAGAATGGGGCCCTCATATCCAGTCAGCTGACCGGTTGACTTGATACACCTCCACCTACCACATTCCCACCTCCACAGATCCACAGACCCAGATACCACCTTCCACATCCCAGTCCCAGCAGGACCCGATTACTTCCACCACCCCTATCACTATACCCACCCAGGCTTCGTCCTCGAGGGACCCAGCTGCTCACTGATCCAGGGGTTCCTAACAACCCATCAGAGCAGACTACCCTACTCCGCCAGAGCATGGAGCGTTGAGGGACGTCCCGTGGTCCCACCACATGTAGAGCCACGGCAGAGAGCGGACGGTCAAGGACTTCATGGGTCTGAATCCAAGGAGTTCTCAGGGACTGGGGCATAGTAGTAGCTGATGACTGGCTAGATTTGTAGAGGAAGCTTCTGGGAGTTAGGATGCCGGATGACCTTCAGGTCGAGACAGCAGGATTTCTGCTGATAGACTTAGCCGGAGTCTGGTTCAGGAATGAGCCGTTGTTCACGAGAGGTAGAGCCACCTGGGACCAGTTCAAGACCCAGTTCAAGAAAAAATTCTTCTCGACCACTACTAGAGTAGCCATGGGGCTACGATTCCAGAACATCCAGCAGGAGAACCGTTCTGTTGACGACTATGTGGGAGAGTTCAGTCGCTTGAGCCGTTTTGCTCCTAGTCTGGTTGCTGATCCAGAGGAGATGACCCGTAGGTTTTGCCATGGTCTAGTTCCAGACATTGGCATTCTTATAGTAGCAAACGGTACGACTGACTACTACCAGAGCCTAGAGTTGGCCCGGAGTATTGAGGAGCGTCTTCTGTCATGCAAGAGGCCGGCTTCTGTACATCATGAGGGTCCGTCCAAGCGTCAGGCTTTCCAGCAGAAAGCACCGGCGCCACCCCAGCAGACTTACCGTCCCCCTACACCACATCATCAGACCCCGCCAGTTAGAGCCCCGGGACCCCGGCAGCAGCAGCAGCAGAGGGGAGCTATATGTTCTTTCTGCGGAAGACCAGGGCATGATCACACCATCTGCAGGAAGAGGTTGAAGCAGTGCTTAGCTTGTGGGTCTGCCACCCATCAGATTCGAGAGTGCCCAGTAGCGAAGACTAGAGGATCGCTCCCGACTCAGCAGCAGAGGTTCGGGCAGCATCTGCAGCAGCAGAAGGGACCTCAGGGGAGGGTTTATAGTCTAGCCATTGAGCCGGAGCCGGAGCAGGTTTCGGAGCCGGATTATTTAGCTGACGTCATCACAGGTCATGTTTATTTGCATACTTTTCTAGCTGTATGTTTGTTTGATTCTGGTGCATCTCATAGCTTCCTATCATTAGAGTTTATGCATAAACATCATCTAGTAGCTACACCTACTGCGGAGATTAGTAGAGTGATGACGGGAGGAGGACCAGTGCCTATTAGATCTATCTATAGGTGTTCTATTTTTATAGCCGGAAGAGAGTTCAGAGGGCGATTCTTTGTGATGCCGCTCCCCGGTTATGATATCATATTGGGGATGGACTGGCTTAGCTATGCCCATGCATCTATAGATTGCCATGAGGGTAGTATTGTGTTCAGTCCCCCAGGCACAGCACTATTCAGTGTCAGGAGGACAGGGCCGGAGATCAGCCTAGAGCCGAACTATTGTGCTACAGTCAGGGACGCAGCACCGCCACACCCTATCATTAGGGAGTTTATGGATGTATTCCCAGAGGATCTTCCAGGACTTCCGCCAGACAGAGATGTGGAGTTCACTATAGATCTAGTGCCGGGTTCATCACCAGTATCCCGGGCTTGCTATAGAGTGAATCCCAAGGAGGCCATAGAGATGAAAGAGCAGATTGATGACCTGTTGAAAAAGGGTTTCATTCGATCCAGTGCTTCTCCATGGGGAGCACCAGTGCTCTTTGTGCCTAAGAAGGATGGTACAGTCCGGTTGTGCATTGATTACCGGGCCTTGAATGCCATCACTATCAAGAACAAATATCTTCTGCCCAGGATAGATGATTTGTTCGACCAGTTGAGCGGGGCGAAGGTGTTTTCCAGGATAGACTTGAGATTCGGGTACCACCAGGTGAAGGTTAGGCCAGCAGACATCCAGAAGACGGCGTTCAACACGAAGTACGGGCAGTACGAGTTTCTGGTGATGCCATTTGGTCTCATAAATGTGCCAGCTGTCTTTATGAACTTGATGAATAAGACATTTCACCAGTATCTGGATAAGTTCGTCGTAGTGTTTATCGACGACATCCTGATATACTCGAAGACGCCGGAGGAGCATGCAGAGCACTTGCGGATAGTTTTGGGGATTCTGAGGCAGGAGAGATTGTTTGCCAAATTGCCGAAGTACGAGTTCTTTTTAGACCGAGTGGAGTTTCTCGGCCATGTAGTCACTGGAGATGGAATCTCGGTGGATCCCAGGAAGATTGCTGCAGTTGAGACGTGGAAGGCTCCGACGTCAGTTTCAGAGATCAGGAGCTTTCTGGGTTTAGCAGGCTATTACAGAAAGTTCGTCCAGGACTTTGCTAGGATAGCTGAACCCATGACGAAGCTGACGCGGAAGGACGCAGAGTATATTTGGTCAGAGCACTGCCAGACAGCATTTGAGGAGCTGAAGAGGAGGCTGACGACCGCTCCAGTTCTGACTTTACCTTCAGGTTCTGGAGGTTTCACCATATACAGCGATGCTTCTGGAAAGGGGCTAGGATGTGTTCTACAGCAGCATGGGAAAGTAATTGCTTATGCATCTAGGCAGTTGCGGACTCATGAGAGGAATTATCCTACCCATGACCTCGAGTTAGCTGCGGTGATCTTTGCACTCAAGTTATGGAAACATTACTTATACGGAGAGCGTGTGGAAATCTTTACTGACCACAAAAGCTTGAAGTATGTGTTCACGCAGAAAGAGCTGAACATGAGACAAAGACGATGGTTGGAGTTGATGAAGGACTTCGACATCGATTTACAGTATCACCCCGGGAAGGCAAATGTGGTGGCGGATGCGCTGAGCAGGCATCCGATGGCATGGTACCTGATGATTGATCGGCATTTGTGGGAGGATCTGGAGAAGCTCGGTATCGAGCTAGTTCGGCCAGGATCAGTGATACAGATGATGGCGCTTGACATTCAGTCAGGTTTGATGGAGCAGATCCGGGAGGCACAGTCTACAGATGAGAGTCTTCGCAGACTTCGACCCCAGGCATTAGCTGGATTGCTGGATGACTTCACTATAGCAGAGGATGGATCCTTGAGGCGTGGCAGCCGATTGTGCGTACTGAGAGGAGATCTAGTAGAGGCAGTCTTGCAGGAGGCACACCGATCGAGATATTCTATTCACCCGGGTGCTAACAAGATGTACCGTGACTTACGGAAACATCTTTGGTGGCACGGGATGAAGAGGGATGTATCACGTTTCATCTCGAGATGTCTAGTTTGCCAGCAGGTCAAGGCGGAGCGCCAGAGGCCAGCTGGTTTGTTGCAGCCGTTACCCATTCCCGAGTGGAAGTGGGAACATATTACGATGGACTTCGTTTCAGGGTTTCCTCGTTCCCAAGGAGGGAAGGATGCCATCTGGGTCATCGTAGACAGGCTGACGAAGTGTGCGCACTTCATACCCTTCAAGGTGGGGCTTTCCACCGAGAAGTTGGCGGAGCTATACATGCAGCAGATAGTTCGCCTACACGGAGTGCCGGTGAGCATCGTGTCAGACAGAGACAGTAGATTCACATCCCACTACTGGAGGAGCTTACAGGAGGAGTTGGGCAGCAGGCTCAAGTTCAGTACGGCGTACCACCCGCAGACAGATAGGCAGTCCGAGAGGACGATACAGACGCTGGAGGATATGCCGAGGACTTGCGTGCTGGACTTCGGAGGATCATGGGAGAGCCATCTGCACTTGGTAGAGTTTTCATACAACAACAGCTACCAGGCCAGTATTGGTATGTCTCCTTTCGAGGCGCTATATGGACGACGATGCCGGACACCGCTCTTTTGGGATGATGTCGGAGACAGAGTTATGCTCGGGCCAGAGATGATCACGGATGCAGCAGAGAAAGTCGGGATGATCAGAGACAGGCTCAGAGTAGCTCAGGACAGGCAGAAACACTGTGCTGATGCTAGTCACAGGCCGATGGAGTTCGCAGACGGTGATATGGTGCTAGTGAAGATATCACCTACTCGAGGGACGATCCGGTTCGGACGAGGAGGGAAGCTGAGCCCCAGATACATCGGGCCGTTCGAGGTGCTTGGCAGGATCGGAGAGGTAGCTTACAGGGTTGCACTTCCACCCAACCTAGCAGGAGTTCACGACGTCTTTCACGTATCTCAGCTGAGGAGATATGTTCCAGACCCCAGTCATGTGCTAGATCATTCAGAGTTGGAGGTCGGACCGAGCCTTACAGTTTCTGAGCAGCCAGTGGAGATATTAGACCGGAGAGAGAAGAGGCTGAGGAACAAGGTTATACCCCTAGTACGAGTAGCTTGGAGCCGTCACTCCCCAGGTGAATCTACTTGGGAGAGGGAGTCGGACATGAGGGAGAGATTCCCTTACTTGTTCGATCCAACCGCTGCGAGGGAACCACCCGTTCCCGCTTGATACCCTAGAGGTTAGTTTCGATCGCAGCCTTAGTCATTTTGATTGCAATACTTACTATGTTAGAATATTGTCGGGTCTTCAATCCTTGTGAATTTCGAGGACGAAATTTTTCAAGGAGGGAAGACTTGTAAGCCCCTGATTTTCAAAATTCATTTTTAATTAGTGTTAATTATTTTTTTTTGTGACAAATTAGCCTTAAAATAATTATTTTGATTTTTAGGAATTTTTCTAGAATTTTTAAATGATTTTAAATAAGTTTTATATATTAAAAATATTAATTTGTAATTTATTTAAATGTTTTAATATCAAATTGCAATTAATAGAATTGTTTTAATAATGTTTTGTAATTAATAAATTGTTATTTATTAAGGAATGCAAATAGTTATTTGCACTTATCCATTATATAAACCATTATGCAAATTCCTAAATATGGGGGACTTTTGTGCAAACCTGTCAACCCCCCCCCCCCCCGACCGACTCTCTCTCTCTCCTCCAGCTCTTCACCCACCCCCGACGACTGCCCCGACCGCTGCCCCGACCGCTGCCCCCGCCATTTCCGGCTGCCCCCAACGCCATCAAACTCCTATAAAAGATCCCCTCACCCCCCTCGACCAGACCCTACCCCTAAACACTCCCCACGACCACCGACAACCCCCCTTCTTCCCCAAAATACTTCGCCGGAACCCTAACTCCGACGAAGCTCGATCTCGCCATCCCGACACCCTCATCCACCACCACCACCACCCACAGCTTCGTCCCGACGAGACGCGCCCAGCGCCACCGAAGTGCCGCGACGCCGACGCCTCCACCGCCCGTCCGCACATTCGAAACCCTTCCTCTTCGCCGGACACGTAAGTGTCAGCTTCTTTTCGTGTCGGCTGTGTCTCGATTTTACGTGAGAGACTCGCCAGGACACGGGGATGGTTGTCCAGTAGCTGGACACGAGAACTAGGGCTCGTGCGTGTCGTGCAAAGCACGGACACGAGCAAACCCTGTGTCCTTAACTGTCAGGACACAGGACTGTGTATTATTATTTTTTTTATTATTTAAATCAACTAAAACCTAATAAAATTAAACTAAAACCCTATCCTAACAATCGGGCCGACTGGCCCATTGGCCAGCGCGCAGAGCCTAAACCCCCCCCCCCCCCCCCCCCCCCCCCCCCCCCCCGCTGGCTCAGGATCGAGCCCCCCTTTCCTTTCTGTTTTTCTTTTCTGTTTTCTTTTTTCTTTTCTTTTTCTTTTTGTTTTATATATATATTTATATATATATATGTATATGTATATATATTAGTATATATATATATATGTATATACTGTATTTTACAATATTTTATATATATGTATATATATATTTTATAGTTAGTAAATTTTATATATATGTATATATGTATACATTTTCATGTGTATATATATTATTATATATACACTTTATTTTTAAGTGTGTTCTTATATATATATATATATATTTGTATATATATATATATATATATACTTTATAAATTAAGTATTTTTCTCTTACATATATATATGTACTTTTAAAACATATGTATGCATATTTTCACTATGCATAACTTTACCTTATTAAAATAATAATATTTATTTTGACTATTACCAAACTGTATTTTTATTGTATTTAAATTACTGCAACCATTTGGTGTCCAAGCCTAGCATGGGTATTTGGGCTCAAATGTGTTTTCACACATTCAAGACCTGTACAAGTCATATTGGACTTGATTCATGGCCTTGGGTCCTGTATTTGAACTTTGGTTCAAATTATATACATGGACAAAATACGCAGATAATTAATTATTGTGTGCATTGCTGTTTTTTGATTTTCTAAAAATACTTAAAGTATTGCTAAAATTATGGAAAAATAGTTTTTAGATACTTTGTTAAGTTGGCTAATTTAGTATAATTTTTGTAGTATTTAATTTACTGTTTTGCCACTAGTTTGGCATATGAAACCAAAACTCACTTTCTGTATACTTAGGAAAACTGATTTTTATAAAATATTTGTACTAGTTAATAAATTCCAAAAAAATTATAATTAATTTCTATGATTAACAAGGATCACTTTGATACTTTACTTTAAGAAAAACTAGGCTTTTTGCCTATCTCTAAAATTGTTAGAACACAATAGTCTTTTGATTTATTTATTCATTAATTACGACTTGTAGCTTTTTATGTTATTTGCAGTTTTAGTCGTGTTGAACCCCATCCCTCACTAGTGTAAAGACCCTGGAAAGTTAGTTAACATAGTGTGTCACCCCCATATTGGTCTCCTAGGCCAAGTCATTATTTTGGCTAGGTGCCCAATCACAAGTCGTGTCACACCAGTTTAGTGATCTAGTATTTTAGCTTAGTGTAAAAGCTAAGTTATTGCATTTATTTCTACAGTGACGAGTTACTGGACATCCATAGCACTGTTATCGCAGCTTGTTTTGTTTTGCTTTGCTAGAGGCAAGTACTTTCTACGAACTTTACATATTGTCACATAAATGAACTACAAACCCCACCATGTTATATGCTGATCCTTGGGGTAGCAAGTTAGATCTCTACATGTTGTACTTTCAGTTACTACCATGCTTAGAACAGTCTTGATGTATCTCTCACATGATTAGAATATAGGTTATGGGGAAACTGTTAGTAGTGTACGTGATTATGCCCCCTTCTCCCGTACGTATGTACCGAGCAAGGTTGACATTTTATATGTATACCATGTCGTATGCTTTACCTCAACGCGGATTTGTACGTATGTACATCTGTCGCCGTTTCACTTGTACGGAAGTACATTTCATTATGTGCCTCCAGCACATTGTACATCTATTGACCGATCACGTACCTGCTACAGTTTTAAATATTACATATACATCTGTCTCTATGACATATGTGTCCTTGCCATGATAGACTATGTGATGCCATGCTTTCCAGTTATTCCTCACATGTTCATTCTCATGTCCATTTCTATGTTTCATATGCTAGTTTGCTAGATTTAGTACTTGCTCCCGTCCTGACAGGATAACGTTGTAGGTGTCCTTACTGAGGAGGAGTTACTCTGCGACTCATATTATGGGATTACTGTCGAGGACCCGGCTCTGCTTTACGAGGATGTTCCTGCAGGGAACCTCGCCTAGTGTCTTTTGTTTACTTAGACTTTTGAAAGTAGACATGTATTAGACTATATCATTTTGTAACTGGACATGTATCCAGTTTTACATTTCAGTTTACTTGTACTTGGATATTTTACTATATACGACGACTTTTGTGTTTGGAGCATTTATGATTCTTCTTCACTTATAGAACTGTTAGCACATTTAGTCTTATCCTGTTGTCTTTAGAATAGCTTACTACGTTTTATCTCAACGTAGGCTGGACATGACTTGGCCTGGCCCAACAATTTGGGTAGCGGGTCGTGACAAGGGCTGTGGATATGGCGGAGAGGGAATGAGGAGATGGTAGTGATGGTGGTCGTGGCGGGGTGGTCGGTTCCAATGGTGCGGGGATTTGTTCCAAGGAGGGAGGGTTTTGTCGATGTGTCGACGGCATGTCGTGTCGGGGGTGTCCCCCGACGCGAGACGGATAACTGTACAAGAGCTGGAATAAGATTTGACACCGACACGGTGCACGCTGGTTTGGGTTGGCACGGACACGATGCACGCACGTGTAGAGAAATAATTTTGGAAGAATTTGTGAATGGTAGAAATATGGATGAGTACCTGCCTATATATAGGATGTGGGAATACCCATTTGGATAGGATTAGAATTGATTTAAAACCCCAATAGATAATACCATAATTATTCAAATAGATTTAAAATAAATTTTACGAATCCAAATCAATCTAGATAAAACTTGTTTTAAATTTAAAACTATTTTAAAATAAAGCCAATATAATATTTTCCAATTTAAATCATCATAATTAATTATTAATAAATAATTTCAAAATT
This sequence comes from Iris pallida, assembly GCA_029216955.1. NCBI lineage: Eukaryota > Viridiplantae > Streptophyta > Magnoliopsida > Asparagales > Iridaceae > Iris > Iris pallida. The sequence goes on along the minus strand of JANAVB010040791.1, from coordinate 73,498 downwards.
CATAATAAACTTTAAATAATTGGAATACATTTTTATAAATAAATAAAACAATTAGTTTTCAGAAAATAAAAATATGTGTGAATTAAAGATAAATAAATGCGATTAGCTTTCGAAAAAAAATAAAATATACGCGAATTAAATTTCACGTACTTTGCATACGATATAACATTATTTTACAAAGAAGAATATCATTTTTTAAAAATAAAATAATAAAAAAAAATAAACTTTTTATAATAATAAAAATAAGTAAATTATTTTTGAAATTTTGATACGACATTTTTCACAACTTTTAATAAAAAACTATAATAAAAAATTATTTTTCAAAAAATTATGTAACTGGTACATATTCGCCCTTGACGAGTAAATACGAAAAATCACAAATTTTCGTGCGACGTACAATATGACTATGAGACGTATAAATAAAAAAAATCAGTACTAAAAATATAGTAGAAATTTTGGGGTTTTACATGTATTGGCTGGCCGCATGAGCATTTCCTTGCTTTCATTAATTGCATACATTTTCAAGCACGTGCTACCTGCATTTATTGCATGGCCAACGTAATGTTGGCCGCATAGGAACAAAGACAGCCGCATAAGCTTGTATATTTAAATACACAATTTAGCTTGCATGCATTAATATTTGCTTTAACTATTAGTAGTTAATAATTGCATGAAGCATGCATGGAAACATGCATCAGCTTTAAGCCTAAAGCTTGCATGGAAACGTGTATTTTATATATTAAACTTTAAGCTTTAAGCTTTAAGCCTTAAGCTCTAAGCATGCATAGAAACCATAGTAGTGAGCCGCATGAACTCAAGTTGGCCGTATGGAGCATTTTTATATATATTAAAGCTGCAGCACCGTTGGCCGCATGGAGCATTTTTATATATATTAAAGTTGCATATGGCCAGCCGCATACGGCCATACAATTAGTTGGCCGCATAAGGGGTTCATGGCCAGCCGCATATGGTCTTAATATAAGCCTTGGCGCATGAGTTGTTAATGCATTAGCTTAAAGCATATTTTAGCATGGTCCTTTATTGATTTGCTTGCAGGATGGCATGCTTGCATGCAATTGCAAGTGAGTTGGCCTTTTTAGCATGGCCACGTTAAAATAAGCATTTAAATAAGCATTAAATGCAAGCTTTGCTTGTATTTGCTAAACTTGAACTGCATGCAAGCTTTGCTTGCATTTGCTAGTTTCTTGGCCGCATGGGCCATCTGACTTTTGGCCGCATATGGTATTTAGCTGGCCGCATGGGAACCTAAGGTTGGCCGCATATGGTATTTGAGTTGGCCGCATGGCCCTTATTAGTTGCATGCATTTGCATGCAATTGCATGCTTGGGCTTTTGTTTTACATGGCCATTAGCTTTTGCATTAAATTGCATGGCCCCTTTGCTTGCCTACAGTTGCTGGCCGCATGGCCTTAATTAGCATTAATTGCGAGTCCCGCTATATTTTTTGTCTTATTTATCATTACAATTATATTATTATGATTAAATAATGTGTGATTCTAGATTGCTTCCCTAAGCACGAGTTGTTAGTGTAATGATTGGTAGTGACTTGATGGCCGCATGTAATAATTTTTCTGAGCCACATGAGTCCTCCACGGCCCTTGCTCCTGCTAATATTTAATTACCACATGAATGCTTGTGCCATATTAATTGTTTTCTGACACGCTGGTGACCCGTTATGGTATATTTTTGACAAATGACATGACTTGATAGTGGCCCGTCGTGGCACACTTTTGACAAGTAAACCTGACATGATATTTCTCGAAATGTTGTTGCGACGGCTAACCTGACATGACAAGATTGAATAACCCGGACACCGTGGACGATTGTGCTTGTACAAATGAACCCGTCTTGTCCTGCATCATGTCTAGGACGGAGACGTCTGAGTACCACGGTCAGGGGTACCCACTGAAATCGACTAAGGCTAATAACTAGAATAATCCAGTAGTCATGAAGAGATTTCCGAGCTACAGGCAATCCCGTTATCTGGGCACCCCACTTGGGATCTGTAGCCTGCCGACTAGTAGGGCACATTTCCAGCATACTGTCATGTGTTGCACCCTTATTGTACTAATATTCGACCTGGATAACCTGGATGGTCTGCAGGGCTTGTGGCTGTGGAACAATCTCACTGCATCTTGCTAGTAACTAAGGCTTGTGATAACCCTAGTTAGTTAAGTATCAAGCCATACTTATTGCTTGGCCGTGATTATTGGATGAGGAATAATTAGTCTAGTCTTGTCTTGATCCTGTATAAGATTGTTATATGACCTGTTTTCTTATTTTATCTTTCGGATAAATGGTAGGAGAAACCAAGTTCTGTTCAGACGAAGGGTTACAACCCCGATCCTTGTTTGGTTTATGGGTTGTAACCTGGCTATCTGAATCGTCCCATGGTTATCTCATCGTATATCACCTGTCATGCTTTTTCATTACTGTCTTTTATTTTGTAATTATATTCTTTTGCAAATTTGCTGGTTTTAGTTCCTAAGCGAAGCATCCTTTGTGGCACTTGCTCTTTCTGGGGTCTGACCCAGCTGGTTTTGTGTGGCCAGATTTCGGAGCAGCACCAGAGGATCCACCTGTCTTCCAGCCAGATGGTGACCACCAGGCGTAATCCTGGCAACGAGTGGGTTTATTTCGGCTCTCCCACTTTATTGTAAAATTATTCTTTTGAGACGTTTAGCCGCCGAGCAAGTGTTAGCTCGTGTACATTTTTATTTACTGTCTGCCTACGGGCTGTAACATGATCGACAACCTAGGGTTGATCATGTATGACGAAACTCTTGCTAGTCCTTACATTTTGTAACGACTAGCTTCATAATCAGCTGAATATGTAATGTTTGGGACGCCTTACTATTGTATATTTGGTAATCTTACAACTTGTAATATTTACTTACTTGCTTGTGATTGAGACACTAGGCTTGTTATTGACCATAGGAGACTGATGGCTTGTAGATAAACTCTCATATATCTAGACAGCCGTGACCGTATAGTGGAGTGGATCCCATTTTATTATACATAGCTGGTTATGTCTGCCGTCGCTCTCCAGTGTTCTGGTTCTGGGGCGTGACATGGGTTAAGTGGTGGCCCATGCAGGTCTTGTAAATCAAGATATGTTAGGGTTTACCGAATAGATGTCTCAATCAGCACTCGCCCTTCTCTGCCCGTATCTTCTAATCTCTGAGATTTTCGACCTGATCACATGTTTGTATCCTTGATCTGTCCTGGTCCTTCCTTATTGTTCCCTATGTCGTCTTCTTCAGCAGCATTGTACCTGGACCTGCCGATCAGCAAGGCGGAGTGCCTCCCGTGGACCAGCAGCAACCAGAAGATCAGGCCCAACACTCAGGAGCAGCCTCCCGAGTCATGCCTACCGGGGATCCCGAGCCACCAGTTGTAATGACCCGCTCTGCCCTAGCGGAACGCTGATTCAAACGGCAAGTACAACGACTCAAACGAGCCATCGACCCGAAGAGTTGGCATCGACCTGATGAAGAATCGATACAAGGCTTACATTGGCCCGTCAAGACGAATCCAGACTTAGACTTTCAAAGGCGCGCTCGGAGTATCGCTCGGCCGATGCGAACATCGCTAAGGTGGGTGGCTCCGATGAACCCGTCTTTGCTTAGCCTAGACACATAACAATATGGACACTATTGCTAGAATCGCTAGGCGTCAACACCGCACATGCTAATAAATGAATGACTCAACGCACCTAGCTAAGGGAATAATCCCATCTTGTATGCTTGTTTAGAACATGGAAAAGAACTCGACAAATATAGAATCTCTCGCACCGCGCTCTACGCTCGTGCTAAGGCACAAGCTTACATACAAGTTTCCTATGCGATCAATAATGAAACAATAAACAGTTTACAACAAAGAAACAGAAGACTATCGACATAGTCGTTCCGAGTAGAGTATAGCAACATTGGAAGACTTCGGGACCGATGGGTCGCCAAGGCGACTCCCGCACGGGGAGTTGCATAATGAATGAATAAATGAACGAATAAGTGAATTAATGAATCCACGAATGAATGACATGAATACGTGAAGAATGAATGAATGTACAAACAAATGAAAGAAAGACAAGAAAGAGTGAATAAAAGATAAGAAAGGAAAGAATAGTTAGCGACAGGTATGACGGGCACGTGCAACGGGGCTCGCTACCCGCGCTGCACGGACGCCAACCTGGTCGATAACGCATTATGGCTCAAAGACAACCGTTAAGTTAAATGACAAGTCAATACGAAATGGTCGTGGACAAACGGCACGGGCGATGGGAGGAATACCGTGGCCGTCATGAGGAAGGATTCTGCGGCACGGGCGATGGGGGGGAATACCGTGGCCGGCCTAGGCGGAATCAGACATGAGGCTTATGGGCTCCTTTGAGTGGGGGCTCGGCCACTCAAGAAGACGTAAGGCCAGGCATTTCAAGAGACTATCAAGGTGTACCAGCCATCACGCTTCGATAGGTAAGAATGCCCACGAGAATGTCCAAAATGGCTTGTGATGCCAGCGACCCATGCATGTAGATTAAGTGGGCTATACTGGTGGCAATCCACGTGCAAGTTCTTGCATTGAAACAAGTAGTCTAAGTTAACTAAATGAAGTGCCTCATAAACTGTAACGCCCCAGTCCCAAATACTTGGAACTAGATACGTATCATGCCAGCTGCATACATACGAAGTCTACTCTAATATATGAAGACTCGTATGTATACAAAAGCTGTATAATGTAGCAATCCAAGACAAACTAAATCTTCTCCACAATGAAAAGAATAATAGTATAAAATCAACTTGAATATTTATAGTATAATTATTGGACGGAGACAAAGTCCACTACCAACTAAATTAAATATGGAAAAAAATATACAAGGAAAGAATTGAGCAAGCGAGAGCAAGTGACGAGTCCAAGAGCAATCATCACGAAGGAAGGAATGGCCTTAGCTAGAGCACCTACAAGAAACCATGAAACACACACCTGGAGAGATCACCAGGTCCTCAGAGGGACGTAACAAGACACATAATATCATGCCGATAAACTGAATAATAAAGCTCAACAGAAAAAGTATGCATGAGTAAAGGTTCCTAACCATTCTATGTGATATGCACTTTGAGGACAACGTTCTACGCAGGGGCTGTAACGGATTCACGCAAGCAAGTAATAAAGAGTGGCCGTCAAGTAGCGCTCATACGAGATGCTATCGGCTCGGACAGAAGGTAGTGCTTATAAAAGTCACCCTCGGCCCAAAATGTATAAAAATAAATGTAGCCCCTACGCTAATAACTGTCCCCTCCCCCCAATGATACTATACATGTGTCGACTCCACGACACTGTTTAATCCTTAATAACTGCCAAGTCCTCTACACAATCTATTGGCAGTTATATCCTAACGCACGGCCTGTACACACCAATGATCCGTCAGCACGCAAGTCCTCATCTGTATGCGACTCACAACTCACACACAATCCGTGGCACATCGTGACAGTTTATGAGATGCACTAAACATACGGTGGTCACTTAAATCTAAGCCAATTGCATAAAGTATAATAATTTGTATCTAAATATAGTTTTGAAAGAATAACATAAAGAAAAAGCATGCATGATATTGAGCAAGAAATTAAACAGTAAAGGCAACGTGTCTTGCCTGGTGTTACGCCTGGTGTGGTGCAATGATCCAACAAGTCCGGTTCTGTCCAATGGCCGAGGTCGATATATGAGGGTCCAGTATTTCATGAGAAGAGAAACGCGTGATCAGTCGTGATCAATGGTGAAAACGAAAAGAAATTGTGAAGAACATACACCTGCTATTTTTAGAAAAGTATTTCTAATACTTAAGACTAGAAAAATAATTTTGGTAAATACTTAAAATAAAATAAAAATGTTTTAGGAAAAAAATTTCTGTTTGTAAAAATAGATTAATCATATCTTTATTTATTTGATAATACAAATACTAGAATACTTTTTATAATTGGATGCTACATTTCTGGAATATTTTACTATATATATTTTAGTCAACAAAAATTTGTATAAGAAATTGAATACAAAAAGAAACCATGTTTATACACATTTATAAATATTTATACATATTTATTTCTAAACCTTTTTAATAAGAAAAATAATATCCTTAATAATAATAATAATATTAATAATAATAATACTAATAATAATAATGATAATACTAATAATAATAATTATAATGATAATAATAGTAATAATAATAATAATAAAATCATAATAGTAATAATAATAATAAAACTAATAATAATAATAATAATAATAATAATAATAATAATAATAATAATAAGATAATATCAGTAAACATAAAACCCTAAAAAAACAATTCTTACATTTCCTATCCCCCCCAAATCCGATATGTAAGTGAGGGAGAGAGAGAGAGAATGAAAAGAAAAAGGGGGAGAGGGCTTACAGGGGTTTCTGGCGACTGCCGGCGCTCGCTGCCGAGCGCGGCGGAGGCACAGCCGCGCGGGGTGCTACGGCGCGGCCGGAGGTCGCAAGCTGGCTGGAGGAGCGCGTACGGATCACGGCCGGGAATCACCGTGGCGGCGACGGCGGAAGGAACGCCGGAGGGAAGCAGCGCGACGGGCGGTCGCAAGCTGGCGGGACCTGCCCGTCGCTGGCGGTGGGAAACCTGGCCGGCAGACGCTGGTGTGGCACGCCGGCGCGGATGGGGGCGCCTGGCGCGTAGGCGGCCGGTCGGTGGGCTTCGGAGGGGTTTCAGCGAGGTCCGGGTGCGATCGACGGCCGGAGGAGTTCGGCGCTCGCCCCGGCATGGCGGCGCTCGGCGAGGCACCACCGACGGTCGAGGTTAGGGCTTCGTCTTCTTCTTACTTCTTTTTTTCCTTTAATTCTCTGGATGTTGGTGACGAGGGTGGAGCGGGGCTTGTGGCCGCCGGTTCAGGTGGTGGTGGTGTTAGGGATTTGGTCGGAGTTGGCCGGGATGGCGGTTGTGGATGGGAGTGCCGGGTCTGTGATGTTTGATTGGTTTGGCTGTGCTAGGTGGCGCAGGCGATGATGGCGGTGGTGTTGGTGATGGTCGGCCATCGCGGAGTTGGCGGCTTCGGCCAAGAGATGGGGAAGTCCGTCGCGGGGGTCGTGGGGGTGGCGGCAGGACGGTGGTGAGTTTGGGTCGACCGCCTGTGGCCGGGTGCGGAGAGACAGAGGAGAGGTGAGATATGGGCAATGGCGATGGTAGAGACTGGTTGCTGCGGACATGGAGGACATAGTTGTAGGTTTGATTGTGTCGGGGATATGTCCGACATGGGATTAATGTAAATGTATAATATGGAATAAGAATGGTGGACACAGACACGATGCACATCTGTGGATGAAAAAATATGGATGAGTACCTCTCCTTATATAGGAGGTGGAAATTCCCAGTTGGATAAGACTAGTATTCATTTAAATTGCGATGGATAATTCCATCCTTTATTTTAAATAACTTTAAAAGTTATTTAACAAATTCTAGATAAAACCTCCACTTGATTTAAAGTCTACTTGGAATAAAATCTCCTCAATTTAAATTATCGTATTTAATCAAATATTAAATCAAACTAAATTTTAAACACATTTTTCGTAAATATTAAAAATATAATAATATTAAATTTTGAAAATCATAATAATTACTTAAATATTAAATCATAAAATAGCTTTTATAATTAACAAAAATATGTTAATAATAAATTCCAAATTTCGCAAAATATTTGGAACGTATTTCATATAACCCAAAATCTCCAATCTCTACTTATTTTTAAACAACGAACAAAATAACTCTTTTATACAAAATAAAAATATTTATCCTATTATTTTGAAAACTAAAATTTCTTCTATATAATAAAATCTCTAATAAAAATGTTTTACAAAAATATGTATGTCACGCCCCAGAACCAGAATACTGGAGAGCGGGGGCAGACATAGCCAGCTACGTATATTGAAGTGCAACCCACCTCGCTATACGGTCACGGCTGTCTAGATACATGAGGGTTTACTACAAGCCAACAGTCTCCTATGGTCCTGAACAAGCCTAGTGTCTCAATCACAAGCAAGTAAGTAAAAGTTACGAGATGTATGATCATTAAATATACAATAGTAAGGTGTCCCAAACATTACATATTCAGCTGATCATGAAGCTAGTCGTTACAAAATGTCAGGACTAGCAAGAGTTTAGTCATACATGATCAACCCTAGGATCTGTTAATCATGTTACAGCCCATAGGCAGACAGTAAGTAAAATGCAACCGAGCTAAACAGGTGCTCGTCGGCTAAACGCCTCAAAAGAATATTTTTACAATAAAGTGGGGGATCCAAAAATAAACCCACTCGTTGCCAGGGTTCCGTCTAGTGGCCACCATCTGGCTGGAAGATCGGTAGATCCTCTGGAGCTGCTTCGAAATCTGGCCACACAAAACCAGCTGGGTCAGACCCCAGAAAGAGCAAGTGCCACAAAGGAGCTTCACTTAAGAACTAAAACCAGCAATCAGCACAGGAATATAAATAATATAATAAAAGACAGGAAAATATAAATAAATGGTAAAAACTGGAAATAAGGAAAACATGCCAGGGTGATATACGACGAGATAACCATGGAACTATTCAGATAGCCAGGTTACAACCCGTAAACCAAACAAGGACCGGGGTTGTAACCTTTCGTCTGAATGGAGCTTGGTTTCTCACCATTTATCGAGAAAATAAATACAAGCATGCTGGTCATGTAACAGACTGGAACAAGATCAGGGCAAGACTAGACTGGTTAGACTCCATCCAATCATTTCACGGCCAAGCAAGACCTACGGCTTGATACTTTAACTAACTAGGGTTATCACAGTCCTAGTTACTAACAAGATGCAGCGAGATTGTTCCACAGCCACAAGCCCTGCAGACCATCCAGGTTACCCAGGTCGAAAGATTAGGGTTGAATTCAGGTGGGTACATCGTCCAGGAAATGCATGTACCCTTAAGTAGCTTGAAGGGTGCAACACATGACAGTGTGCTGGAAATGTGCCCTACTCGACGGCAGGCTACAGATCCCAGGTGCGCCCAGGTAACGGGATTGCCTGTAGCTGGGAAATCTCTTCATGACTAATGCATTAATCTAGTTATTAGCCTTAGTCCCTTTCAATAGGTGCTCCTGACCGTGGTACTCAGGAGCCCCCTCCTAGACATGATGCAAGACAGAACTGGATTATTTGTACAAGCACAATCACCCACGGTGTCCAGGTTAAGTTATACAGGTCATGTCATGTCAGGTAGCCGTCGCAACAGCTATTCAAGATATAACATGTCAGATTATCAGGTCAAGTGTACTAGTCAGGAGTGCGCCACGACGGGCCACTATCAGGTCATGTCAGGTTACTCATGTCAGGAGTGCACCACTACGGGTCACAATCGTGTCAGGCTTAGCTATCAATTCCAAGCATGTTACATCAATTCAGGATTATTAAGTTCAGGACAAAAGGCGTAAGGATATAAAATGGGCGTAAAATATCTAAATATATATCAATAAACAAGGCTATAAAAGAGCCACGCTGACATAAGACCAAGTCAGCCAAGGTTATACGCTCAGGTTATGCGTATGAGGTCCATACGCTTCCTACAGAAAGCGTACGCAAGGGCCTGCGTACACAAGGGCACGCTCAAGCTACAGGTCAGCGTACGCTCAAGCCAGCGTACGAGAAGGTCTAGGGCACGCTCACGCTAGCGTACGCTCAAGCTAGCGTACCAAAAGTATGCGTACGCTTAAAAGTCACGCTGGCAACAGTCAGCGTAACCAAGCTAGCGTACCAAAGACACGCTAGGCTAGCGTACGCTCAAAAATCATGCTGGCAACAGTCAGCGTAACCAAGCTAGCATACGCACGCTAAAGAGCAGCGTACCAAGGCTAGCGTACGCTCGCTAAAGAGCAGCGTACCAAGGCTAGCGTACGCTCGCTAAAGAGCAACGTACCAAGGCTAGCGTACGCTCGCTAAAGAGCAGCGTACATCTCAGCGGCATAAGCTAAAAGCTAGCACACTGTTCACTGTATTCTCCAAAATGGCAAGAACAGCAAGAACTCCAAGGGTGAAATCTAGGACTCCAAATGCTCATAACTTGGTTAAAACAAGTCCGAATCCAAGTTTCCAAAGGTTGAAATTGGGTAGAAGAAAATTGGTGAAATCTAGGACTCCAAATGCTCATAACTTGGTTAAAACAAGTCCGAATCCAAGTTTCCAAAGGTCAAAATTGGGTAGAAGAAAATTTCCAACCTCGTGGAACCATCAGAACTCGAAAACCAAGAAGTTAATTAGATCAAAACTCCAAAAATCCGAAGAAGACAATTTTTTTCCTAGATCTACAAAACCATGCATCAAATGAAAATCTTCAAGTTCTAAAGTGGGTTAGATCCATGCTAGGAAGCCATCAGAACCATAAAAAGGGGTTCTTAAGTGAGAGCAAGGTGCACTTGCCTAAGGGGTTGGGGAGTTGTGGAGAGGAAAGAAGAAGAAGAAGAAATAAATGAGAGTTATGGAGGAGAGAGAAGGTTGGTGGGGAAATAAATATCATGGATGGTGGTAGGTAGGGGGTTCATCCCTTAGGTTCATGATGAACCAAGCATTGGGTCGGCCGAACCAATGCCAACCCAAGCCAACCCAAACCGAGAGCAACCCAAGCCAAGAAATAAACAACGAAAAAATACAAGAAAAATACGTACACGTATTTCCAAAATACGTAATACGAACACAGGCATTACAACTCTACCCACCTTAAAAGAATTCTGTCCTCGGAATTTAATCAAGAGGCTAGAGGAACAATGACAAGCTACACTAATCACAAGCAAGTTATAACTAGGTAATCAATCAATCAATCATGCAAGCAAGGAATCGAAGGTATGAGGCATAAGAAGGACATTATACCTCACGAGTCAAACAAGTCGGGATATCGCGATCGGATGTCGTCCTCACGCTCCCACGTTGACTCACCCAAAGAGTGATGACCCCAAGCAACTCGGACTAACTTGATAGTCTTGTTCTTGAGGATCTTCTCTCTCCGGTCCAATATTGACACGGGCCTCTTCTCATACGAAAAGTTGGTACCAACAACCAATTCCGAATGATCTAGGATGTGGCTCGGGTCCGGGATATACCGTCGTAATTGGGATACATGGAACACATCATGCACCTCGCTTAGCGACGGTGGAAGAGCGAGACGATAGGATACATCTCCTACTCGCTCCAGAATGTCAAACGGTCCTATATACCTAGGACTAAGCTTGCCCCGTACGCCGAAACGAATGACGCCACGGTTAGGCAAAATCCTCAGGAATACATGATCGCCGACCGAAAACTCGAGAGGTCGCCGATAAGAATCGGCCCAATGACGCTGGCGATCTTGGGCAACTCGAAGATGATCTCTGACTCTCCTGACCACTTCAATTGTCTGGGCAATCATCTCTGGACCGAGCATCTGTCTCTTTCCAACATCATCCCAGGCTAGCGGGGATCTGCACTTCCTACCATACAGTGCCTCGAACGGTGCCATCTGGATACTGGCCTGGAAACTGTTGTTGTATGAGAATTCCACCAGGTGCAAGTGATCTTCCCATGAACCATCGAAGTCAAGTGTACAGGACCGTAACATGTCTTCAAGAGTCTGGATCGTACGCTCCGACTGGCCATCTGTCTGCGGGTGATATGCTGAACTGAACTGGAGATGAGTTCCCAAACTCTCTTGCAAGCTACGCCAAAAGTGCGACGTAAATCTTGAATCTCGGTCCGAGGTAATACTGACTGGCACTCCGTGCAATCTGACAATCTGCCTGAGGTACATCTCTGCTAACTGAGCCGTCGACTGACCAACTCTGAATGGAAGAAAGTGAGCCACCTTCGTGAGCCGATCAACTATAACCCAGATAGCATCTCTACCAGCTGGAGATCTAGGTAGTCCAGTCACAAAATCCATGGTCACATGCTCCCACTTCCATTCTGGAATCGGTAAGGGCTGAAGAAGTCCAGTCGGCCTCTGATGTTCGGCTTTAACTTGTTGGCAAACCAAACACCGAGAGACAAACCGAGCTATCTCCCGCTTTATGACATTCCACCAGAAATGCTGCCGGATATCACGGTACATCTTCGTACTGCCGGGATGGATGGAATACTGCGAACTGTGCGCCTCTGACATGATCTCCTGTCTGATATCTCCACTGGGTACACAAGGACGCTTACCATGCCTAAGTGTACCATCCTCATGAATACATAGCTCTGGTCTTCGTCCCGCCTCACACTTTGCTCTGAGTCACTGAAGCTTGGAATCTGCCGACTGCGCCATCCGAATCCTCTCGACTATAGTGGACTGAACTTGCATACTGGCCATCAATGCCACATTGGAAGGGAGAATAACTTCTATACCCATCTTCTGAAGATCTGCTAACAATTCTGGCTGCGCTGTTAGGAAATAAGCTCCGGCTCTCCTGCTCAATGCATCCGCTACGACATTGGCCTTCCCAGGATGATATTGCAGGTTGACATCATAATCCACAAGAAGCTCCAGCCACCTTCTCTGACGCATATTAAGATCCTTTTGGGTGAAAACATACTTCAGGCTCTTGTGATCGGTGAAAATCTCCACCCTATCTCCGTACAAGTAGTGCCTCCACAACTTAAGTGCAAACACCACTGCTGCCAGCTCCAAGTCATGGGTTGGGTAATTCCTCTCAGGATCACGAAGTTGTCGTGACGCATAAGCTATTACCTTTCCATGCTGCATCAGAACACATCCTAAACCTCTGCCTGAAGCATCACAATACACTGAGAATCCCCCGGTTCCATCTGGAAGCGTGAGAATAGGAGCTGTTATCAATCCTCGCTTCAACTGCTCAAAAGAACTCTGACACTCTGCTGTCCAAGCAAACTGCGCATCCTTGCGGGTCAACTGGGTCAATGGCGCTGAAATTCGAGCAAAGTCTGAAACAAATTGCCGGTAATAGCCAGCCAATCCAAGGAAACTGCGAACTTCTGTAACTGTGCTGGGCACTGGCCATGACTCAATAGCCGCAATCTTCTGGGGATCCACTTCTACTCCTCCTCTGGTGATGATATGACCCAAGTACGAAATACGATCGAGCCAGAACTCGCATTTACTGAACTTGGCATATAACTGGTGCTCTCTGAGGATCTGAAGAACCACACGAAGATGCTGCTCATGCTCCGCCTCACTCTTGCTATAGACCAGGATGTCATCCAAGAACACAATCACAAACTGATCCAGGTAAGGCATGAAGATGTGATTCATGAGGTCCATGAATACTGCCGGCACATTGGTTGCTCCAAAAGGCATAACAAGGAACTCCTAATGCCCATATCTCGATCTAAAAGCTGTCTTCGGGATGTCCTGCTCTCTGACTCTGATCTGATGATAACCTGAGCGCAAATCAATCTTCGAGAAGACTGAAGCCCCCTTGAGTTGATCAAACAAGTCATCTATCCTCGGAAGGGGGTATCTGTTCTTGATTGTTACAGAGTTCAAGGTACGATAATCAACACATAACCTGGACGTACCATCCTTCTTTTTCACAAGAAGCATCGGGGCTCCCCTAGGTGATCCACTAGCATGAATGAATCCCTTGGTTCTGAGTTCTTCAATCATCTTGTACAATATCTCCAACTCTGACGGCGCCATCCTGTAGACTCTCTCTGACACTAGGGCTATCCCGGGAATCAAGTCAATGGTGAACTCGATCTCCCGCTCTGGTGGCATCCCTGGAAGTTCCTCTGGGAAGACATCTGAAAACTCTTCGACTATCCTGGGCAACTGAACTGCTGCTACTGCCATTCGCAATACCGGAGGAGATGACTCAACTTTGCCTCGGGAGAAAGAAAACTTTGGCTCTCCTGGAATGCTAAAAACAACCCTACCAATATGGCAGTCTATCCTAGCATACTGGTTCCTCAACCAATCCATCCCTAAGACCACATCATAATCGGCCATCGAAAATTCTATCAATCTAGCGGGGAACTCTCTACCGCTAACTACGATCCGACACGAGGAAAACACTCTATCTACTCCCACAAGTCCGTTACCAGTAAGTATATTAAGCCTTACTGATAATGACTCGGGCTCCAATCCTACCCGTGTCGCAAATCGTACAGACATAAATGAATGCGAAGCACCAGAATCAAATAAAGCTGAAGCTGGAAAGGAGTTGACGAGAATAGTACCTGCCACTACCTCTCCTGGTGCCAATCCTTCCTCCACGGTCATCACCATAGCCTGACCGTGCCCTCAGGGTGCTGGTCCCCTCTGCTGATATCCTCGCTGCCTGTTCTGACTCTGGGCTTGGGCTTGAGTATACTGCTGAGGTTGTTGCTGCTGGAATACATGGGACTGAGGCGGCAAGGGCCTCGGCAATGGATACTGTGGCTGCTGGACCGGTACTGGTCCTCTCACCGAAGAGCTAGAAAGGTTGGACGATGATGAACCACCCCTATTCGGGCAGGATCCAACCCTGTGGTCTGCTGCTCCACAAACCAGACACAATCCCTGCGCCCTACGGTACTCTGCCACCACATGGCCTGGCTTCCCACAATGAGAACATCCCACTGCGGAAGACTGCTTCTGCTTCTGCTGCTGCTGAGGGTACGTCGGGGTGGAATGCTGAACCGACGTCATTGAGGCCGCTTGCCTCGGAACTCCAATAGTCAAGGCCCTGGCTGCCGGGGCTGGTGCCGAAGACTGATTCATCTGGCCGTGAGATCTCTTCCGACCCCCGGTCCTATCCACAATCCTCTGGGAGGTATACTCATGCCTCCGGGCTGCTCTCAAGACTGCATCAAAAGTCTGATGCTCAAACTGCTCGACTGCCAACAAGATCTCCAGGTGAAGCCCCTGCTGGAACCGCTGGGCTCTATCATACTCGGTTGCCACCAAGGTGGGAGCAAACCGACTAAGTCTAGAAAACTCGGCCGTATATCCATCGACCGTCCTGCCACCTTGCTTCAAATTGGTAAACCTCGTCTGCAGATCATACCGAGCTACGGCATCAAAATACTTGGTCTGGAATCTCTCTCTGAATACTGCACATGCAATGGGTGCTGCTAACCCAACTGCCTGTGCTGCCCACCAACTGCGGGCAAGATCTAATAGCTACAAGCGTACCACGGCTACCTTATCATTCTCTGGAGTCTTGGCTGCTTCTAGAACCACCTCTGTGTCCTGAAGCCAAGCATCTGCGGCGATCGCATCTTCACTACCGTCGAAGAATGGAGGGTTCAAGCGCTTGAAGCTGTTGGCCGTGCTGTTACCCTGATGACCACCCCGGGTCAAAGCATCTGCCACTGCCTGTTGCAAGGCGTCTCCTCTGCGATCTTGGGAAGCTATCAAAGTCCTGATGAGACCTACCAAAGTACCATCATCAGGCTCGGCAGGCTGAACTGGCTGGACTGGTGGCTCTTCCTCAATAGACGCAACTCTGGAGGCTACTCCGGAGTGCTGGACTTGGTCTCCAGGTTGCTGCTGGTCCGCAGGAGGTGCTCCGCCTTGCTGATCGGCCGGGTCAGGTACTATGCCGCTGAAGAAGACGACATGGAAAACAATAAGGAAGGACCAGGACAGATCAACGATGCAAGCATATGATCAGGACAAGAATCCAGGGATTCAGAGGATACGAACAGAGATCAAGGGCGGATATTGATTGAGACATCTATTCGGTAAACCCTCACATATCTTGATTTACAAGACCTGCATGGGCCACCACTTAAACCATGTCACGCCCCAGAACCAGAATACTGGAGAGCGGGGGCAGACATAGCCAGCTACGTATATTGAAGTGCAACCCACCTCGCTATACGGTCACGGCTGTCTAGATACATGAGGGTTTACTACAAGCCAACAGTCTCCTATGGTCCTGAACAAGCCTAGTGTCTCAATCACAAGCAAGTAAGTAAAAGTTACAAGATGTATGATCATTAAATATACAATAGTAAGGCGTCCCAAACATTACATATTCAGCTGATCATGAAGCTAGTCGTTACAAAATATCAGGGCTAGCAAGAGTTTAGTCATACATGATCAACCCTAGGATCTGTTAATCATGTTACAGCCCGTAGGCAGACAGTAAGTAAAATGCAACCGAGCTAAACAGGTGCTCGTCGGCTAAACGTCTCAAAAGAATATTTTTACAATAAAGTGGGGGATCCAAAAATAAACCCACTCGTTGCCAGGATTCCGTCTAGTGGCCACCATCTGGCTGAAAGATCGGTAGATCCTCTGGAGCTGCTCCGAAATCTGGCCACACAAAACCAGCTGGGTCAGACCCCAGAAAGAGCAAGTGCCACAAAGGAGCTTCACTTAAGAATTAAAACCAGCAATCAGCACAGAAATATAAATAATATAATAAAATACAGGAAAATATAAATAAATGGTAAAAACTAGAAATAAGGAAAACATGCCAGGGTGATATACGACGAGATAACCATGGAACTATTCAGATAGCCAGGTTACAACCCGTAAACCAAACAAGGACCGGGGTTGTAACCTTTCGTCTGAATGGAGCTTGGTTTCTCACCATTTATCGAGAAAATAAATACAAGCATGCTGGTCATGTAACAGTCTGGAACAAGATCAGGGCAAGACTAGACTGGTTAGACTCCATCTAATTATTTTACGGCCAAGCAAGACCTACGGCTTGATACTTTAACTAACTAGGGTTATCACAGTCCTAGTTACTAACAAGATGCAGCGAGATTGTTCCACAGCCACAAGCCCTGCAGACCATCCAGGTTACCCAGGTCGAAAGATTAGAGTTGAATTCAGGTGGGTACATCGTCCAGGAAACGCATGTACCCTTAAGTAGCTTAAAGGGTACAACACATGACAGTGTGCTGGAAATGTGCCCTACTCGACGGCAGGCTACAGATCCCAGGCGCGCCCAGGTAACGGGATTGCCTGTAGCTGGGAAATCTCTTCATGACTAATGTATTAATCTAGTTATTAGCCTTAGTTCCTTTCAATAGGTGCTCCTGACCGTGGTACTCAGGAGCCCCCTCCTAGACATGATGCAAGACAGAACTGGATTATTTGTACAAGCACAATCACCCACGGTGTCCAGGTTAAGTTATACAGGTCATGTCATGTCAGGTAGCCGTCACAACAGCTATTCAAGATATAACATGTCAGATTATCAGGTCAAGTGTACTAGTCAGGAGTACGCCACGACGGGCCACTATCAGGTCATGTCAGGTTACTCATGTCAGGAGTGCACCACTACGGGTCACAATCGTGTCAGGCTTAGCTATCAATTCCAAGCATGATACATCAATTCAGGATTATCAAGTTCAGGACAAAAGGCATAAGGATATAAAATGGGCGTAAAATATCTAAATATATATCAATAAACAGGGCTATAAAAGAGCCACGCTGACATAAGACCAAGTCAGCCAAGGTCATACGCTCAGGTTATGCGTATGAGGTCCATACGCTTCCTACAGGAAGCGTACGCAAGGGCCTGCGTGCACAAGGGCACGCTCAAGCTACAGGTCAGCGTACGCTCAAGCCAGCGTACGAGAAGGTCTAGGGCACGCACACGCTAGCGTACGCTCAAGCTAGCGTACCAAAAGTATGCGTACGCTCAAAAGTCACGCTGGCAACAGTCAGCGTAACCAAGCTAGCGTACCAAAGACACGTTAGGCTAGCGTACGCTCAAAAATCACGCTGGCAACAGTCAACGTAACCAAGCTAGCATACGCACGCTAAAGAGCAGCGTACCAAGGCTAGCGTACGCTCGCTAAAGAGCAGTGTACCAAGGCTAGCGTACGCTCGCTAAAGAGCAGCGTACCAAGGCTAGCGTACGCTCGCTAAAGAGCAGCATACAGCTCAGCGGCATAAGCTAAAAGCTAGCACACTGTTCACTGTCTTCTCCAAAATGGCAAGAACAGCAAGAACTCCAAGGGTTAAATCTAGGACTCCAAATGCTCATAACTTGGTTAAAACAAGTCCGAATCCAAGTTTCCAAAGGTCGAAATTGGGTAGAAGAAAATTTCCAACCTCATGGAACCATCAGAACTCGAAAACCAAGAAGTTAATTAGATCAAAACTCCAAAAATCCGAAGAAGACAATTTTTTTCCTAGATCTACAAAACCATGCATCAAATGAAAATCTTCAAGTTCTAAAGTGGGTTAGATCCATGCTAGGAAGCCATCAGAACCATAAAAAGGGGTTCTTAAGTGAGAGCAAGGTGCACTTGCCTAAGGGGTTGGGGAGTTGTGGAGAGGAAGGAAGAAGAAGAAGAAATAAATGAGAGTTATGGAGGAGAGAGAAGGTTGGTGGGGAAATAAATATCATGGGTGGTGGTAGGTAGGGGGTTCATCCCTTGGGTTCATGATGAACCAAGCATTGGGCCGGCCGAACCAATGCCAACCCAAGCCAACCCAAACCGAGAGCAACCCAAGCCAAGAAATAAACAAGGAAAAAATACAAGAAAAATACGTACACGTATTTCCAAAATACGTAATACGAACACAGGCATTATAATGTACCCCGAACATATTCGCACTCGACGAGACATACGAAAATATTAACTCATATGCGACGTACAATACGACTATGCGACGTACAATACAAGGCAAAAATTAGAACCAAATTTAAAAACAAAATAGTAAAAATTTAGGGGGTTTACATAAACATGCTTGAAATGTAACATCCTGAACATGCTCGAAATGTAACACTCCTGAACATGCTTGAAATGTAATATCCTAAACATGCTTGAAATGTAACAACCTGAACATGCTCGAAATGTAACACTCCTGAACATGCTTGAAGTGTAACATCCTGAACATGCTCGAAATGTAACACTCCTGAACATGCTTGAAATGTAACACTCTAACATGCCTACGACGTGTTAGATAACGTGCCCACGACGTGCTAGAACTTGAGGCAGGGACACGCCCTTAACATTGAATGTTTACATGAATCACGTTAAGCATGTGAATTGTTGACTAACTTGGTTTACTTTGGACAGGGAAGGCTGTCACCCCCAGTTTTCAAATTAGGGGTATTTTTGTCATTTTCAAGTTTTATAATATTTTAGGAATTTTATTTGATTTTATATGATTTTTAGGAATTTATTTGAGTCGGTTTGAATTTTATCCAATTCGGACTCAATTTGGAGACCCGGGTAGCCTGGACCCTAGTGGGACCCACATACTAGCTGGGCTTGGCCCACATGCCATCATAATAGGGCTAGAAACCATAAACCCTATTTCCATGACTTAATTAGTCTTTTTAGAGGCTTAATTTGTATTTGGAATAAACTGAACCAACCCAAATTCATTTTGAACCAAACCTAAGTCTAATGGATAGAAGGCTTATTGGATCCCCAAAAACCAAACCCAAACCCATTCCCTCACCCCCCCATGGGCCGGCCAAGACTAGGAGAACCCCCCCCCCCCCCCCCTTTCTTCTTCATTAAGTCAACATCCCTTCTTTCTCAAAATTCCTTTCTTTCTCTCCAACTATTCTTCCCTACAAGAACTCTACCTAGGTATGTCATTTAATCCTCATTTATTAATCTTTTCTATTTACTTCCTTCACCATAAATGTAGAGAATAGGATTCTCTACATTTTGCCCTCTATTTGTAGGTTTTTCCCTAGAGATAAGGTTAGAGTTTAATTAAGGGTTTTTATGTGTTTAATAGTATATATAAATATATATATATATATATATATATATATATATATATATATATATATATATATATATATATATTTATATATATATATATATATGCCGGGCGCTTGTAGCTCAAGTGGCTAGGCGCACCGGCACTTGGGACATCGGACGGAGTTCGAGCCCCCACGGGAGCGGCTTGGTGGTTCGTCCACGGCTCCCGGGCCAAGCGGTGGCTGGGTGTCTTTGACACGGCCGCTTGGTTTTAATATATATATATATTTTTTTTTTTTTTTTTTTGGTTTTAATATATATATATATATATATATATATATATATATATATATATATATATATATATATATATATATATATTTTAAATATATATATATATGAATGTAAATATATATGTATATATATGTTTATATGTATTTGTGTGTGTGTGTGTGGTTGTGAGTTATACATATATATAAGGATATGGTTATATGTATATACATAGATAGATTGATAAATAAATAGGTATATATATATATATATATATATATATATATATATATATATATATAGAGAGAGAGAGAGAGAGAGAGAAGAGAAGAGAGGAAGTATGAAGATGAAGTAGAAGAAGAAGGGAAGAAGCAGCTGCAGCAGGGGCAGCAATAGGGGCAGCAGCAGCTGCAGCAGCTGCAGGAAGTAGCAGCAGCTGCAGCAGCTAATGCAGTAGCAGCAGCAGTAGAAGCTAAGTAGCAGCAGCAGGAGCTGCATTAGCAGCTCCTTTGAACCCCCTTTACACCCCCAATTCACCCCATTGACCCCCCTAGTATCATATATAAATGTATATATATAGGTATATATATAGATGTATATGTTTATATATATATAGATAGATGGATAGGAAGTTAGGATGAAAGAAGAAGGAAAAGAAATAGATGAAGTAGAAGAAAAGAAGTAGGAGAAGTAAGGAGTTAGAAGAAGATGTAGAAGAAAAAAACTAGGAAAAGTTAGAAACTAGAAGAAGATTAGAAGGAGAGAGTGAGGAAGAGGCCAAGAAGAAGAATTAGAGCTAGAAGAATAAGAAGAAGAAGTTAAGAAGAAGAAGAATTAGAATTGAGAGTCAAAGAGGAGATTTGGAGCGAGAGCTAAAAGTGGGTTTTTAGTAGAAGTCGAGTTAGAGGGCGAAATCGAGTTCCGAGTATCGGATCGCGACGAAACTTGACATAGGCCTAGGTTATGTGAATTAGATTTTGCGGGTAAGCTCCCGAGTGGAAATCGGGGTCGTAGGGCGCCGGTATCGCGCCGTATCAGTACGTATCTTGAAATATTTAAGATATCTGCAACGGGCCGTAAGGTGGACTAGACGTCCACTTTATCTAGGTATTTTGGTCGATAACGAACCTATAGGCTAGTACCCTACTACCCTAGGGAGCACGGGTCAAAATATCAAGCGTAGGTAGGCTATCTAGATAA
Organism: Iris pallida; assembly: GCA_029216955.1. Taxonomy (NCBI): domain Eukaryota; kingdom Viridiplantae; phylum Streptophyta; class Magnoliopsida; order Asparagales; family Iridaceae; genus Iris; species Iris pallida. The sequence goes on along the minus strand of JANAVB010040791.1, from coordinate 52,359 downwards.
TCGTCGAAGGTAGAATTTTACCCTTTTTAAGGATAAAATAGGGAATTGGCCCATGGCCAAGATTTGAGTTTCCAAGTCCAAGACGGACTTGGATATGGGTTGTATAGGTTGGTAATGAGTAGAATTAGTCGTCTAAACCTAGTCTTGGACCCGGTTGACCACGGTTGACTTTTTAAACTAAAAGTCAACTATGGGTCAACACTTTACCCAATTTAGTTCCAAATTCCTTTTAACTTGGACAGTTGACTAAAAGTCAACTATTAGTCACCAGTGACCTAGGGTTGACCTAGAGTTGACCTAGAGTTGACCAGAATTGACCCGTTGACCAAAAGTCAAAGGTAAGCCAGTTTTCGACCTAGTTTGATTCGGATTGACTTCTAATGTTCTCCCATGACCAAGATTGACCCGACTAGACATGTCTTGACCTGGAATGACTAAATAGGATTTAATTTGATTTAACTTTACTTCCTAAATATAGTATTAATACATCTTGTTCTCTATAGGTCCTCGAGACACTGCAGTTGATCCGGTCGACATATTTTATCATCTTACAGGCGAGTACATTCTCTGATACTTATTCCCAATTTATGATAACTGTTATGATTCATGTACTTAGTGTTGATATGCTTATTCCTGACACATGGTTCTCACGGATTGGTATTCTTGGATCCCGACGAGAGATGTTTTCTCCTTCTTAGGTTGGGATGTATTATGCAAGCTCCCTTGTAGCTCTTGCTCAATATGTGGTCACTGATTCTAGAGAAGGCTATCTACCTTTTCATTAGAATCCCGTGCAATGACGTGTCCTGTTTGGATCCATTCTACCAGTTGGGGTAGGGGGAGTAGTAGCGTATGCCTGTGATCAGATCCATCCCGCATTCCCGAACAGTGTGAGTCATATACCGCACTTATGACTTGCCAGGCCGATTCTTGACAGGTACCCAAGCCGATCACAAGCTGAAACTACTACTCACACACATTGGATATATAGCTTACCTTGATTTGTGTACATGCCATGATCCCGTTCTATTTTCTTGTTCAAGCTCTAGCTCTACAGCTTACCATGCCATGATACATACATGTACACTCCATAATTTATTGTATATGCTCTATTTACAGTCTTATAGCTTTTATTCTATCTTGAGATCTGTTATGAGATATATGTACTCGTTCCATCCTGACTGGACTGTTGATAAAATATTACAGATGTCGATGAGGGAGATTGCAGTACCTACTACGGTCCGGACGACGTAGTGGGCCTAGACTTGGTCCCGCAGGGCGTAGCTCCACCTGACGAGACTATACCACTTGTTTAGTTAGAGTAGGCCTTTGAACTGGACTTTGTTTCCAGTTACTTTTGAGACTGTATTTATATTTGGACTGTATTAGAGACTGGACTTGTATATTATTTGTATTTGGACTTGACAGGTTATATTTTATCAGTCTTGTTGTCTTTATCTTTCAGTCTTTACTTATCATCTTAGAGTTGTGATTGAGCACTTATATATATTCATTGCTTGTCCTCCGTTCGGAGTTGACCATATTCTCGACAGGTTTTGTTATATATATAGACTGTTGTCAGACTAGAAAACCCACAGCGTTCCACACCGTTTTTCCGGTGAGGGTTGGGCGTTGTCGCGTCACGTGCCCTTTTAGCGGGTGCGGATCGTGACACATTTTAGTGGTGGCCCACGCAGGTCCTGAAGTCGCAATTAGTGCGATGTCGTAGCGGCACTCGTCTTAGAGTGTTGACTACGAGCCTGTGTTACACATAGGAAGTAGTAGGCTAAGAGTGCTCAATCACAGTAGGATCTTTTCTTGCTTATCTTGCTTACCGTCTTTGATATTGATTTACTGCATTCTAGCTGTCCTCCATTGATATTGCCTTCATGTGCCATATTGATATCTTCTTTTCAATTTGTCTCCAGGATAGTGATGACTCATTCTCCTGGCGAGGAGCACGAGGAGACGGAGATGGTCTGCCACCTCTGGCGGACAGGCTCCGGTCACTTCCCCGGCTGATGGGACTTCTGTTGGGGCTCTCGGAGGTACTCCTCCAGCTACCTCGATGACCGTCCCTGGGGCCATTGCGGGTGCTCTTCCTGCAGTGCCGGGGGCTACAGCCAGGAGCTGCCGGGGGCGTTCTTCCTCCTCAGCAGGGGACTCCTCCGGTGATGATGGGAGCTATTCCTCCATTGCCTTCTCTGTCCACAGATATGGGGCAGATGTTAGCATTCTTTCACCAGGTGCTGGAGTCCCAGCGGGCCCAGCACGAGGCTCAGTTGAGGCAGACAGAGGCCATGCGCCAGGGCATGGAGGATGCACACAGGTTATCTATGGCGGCAGTGGAGCGTGGGGCTCCACAGAGGGAGGTTCAGCAGCAGCAGCAGCCGAAGATCGGGGATATCCAGGCTTTCAAGAAGTTTGGTCCGAGAGATTTCAAGGAGACCGAGGGCATTATTTATGCTGATGACTGGCTCGAGGATATCGAGCGCCAGATGAGGGCCTGCCGCCTAGCAGACGACCTGAAGGTCGAGGCTGTAGAAGCATGGAAAATATCAGAATAATGGTCCATGCGGCTCCGGATACGAAGCCCATGCGGCTCATATGGGAGCTGTCTTATACAGTTCAAAGGAAGACTCTCTGTCTCATGCGGCTCGAGAGTGTATGCGGTTCAGCAGGAATATGCGGCTCGATCCATGCCACGTGTCCCCCTGTGATCCTTCCCTACAGCTGGCCCTTTGAATAGTGGCCTCATTTAATGCTCTGACACGATTTGACGACTGTGGCGGCTCTGGCATAAGGTGTCATAATGGCTCTGCCATAATGACATACGCTTCGGGAAAAGAAGAAGATCTCTGACCCAATCTGTCAGAAATCCTAGGTTGCCACGTGGCAAATCTCATGCGGCTTAAATAGAGAACAGCTTCATGCGGCTCACTGAGAAGTCACCCTATATGACTAGCAGAAATCAGCCATATGCGGCCCTACTGAGAGCTCAGCCCCTGCGGCTCAATACAACGCTAGCTCATGCGGCTCGCAAAGACTATGCATATGCGGCTCATTGAGAGTTCGTTCCCTGCGGTTCGATGAAGCATTGTCCTATGCGGCTCACGAAGAGTATCTCCCTGCGGTTCAAGTGTTGCCCGTCCTATGCGGCTCTGGCAGGACCCACAATCAAAATACGTGGCATCGGATCAATCAACGATTTAACCGAATCTCAACAAATATATTTGACATCATCATCATAATTACTGAGATCAAGGCATATCATTTATCATCAAGCCAACGGGACACGTGGCGAGCAATCGATATTGGTAGAATCCATCATGGAGATTTAAAGCAGTTAACATTAATTGCTCACAAGATTCGGTGTTATCCTCATTAATGGCCGAGATTCATTGTAATCAGGATCAAGGGTTCAGATAGATTGAAGGAGCGCCGACATTCCAAACAAATGATCATTAGCAAACCCTAATGATCGTACCCCACTCTTATAAATAGCCAGCATCATTTCTTTGCACAGGGACCGGCAACAAAAAAGAATAAAAATATACAGAGTCAGAGAGAGAATACACAGAGAGAGAGAGAAGCCAGGAGAGCAACAGAGGAGCAAAAAGAGCACTTCTTCGTCAACGCCAACCATCTTTTCACAAGGAAGCCAAGGCTGCATACCGATCGTCCAAGGAGTAAGGCAGGGCTGCCGTCGCCTTTCCGAGCCTCTATCGTCACCCCCCAGAATCTAAAATAAACAATTGTACTTAGATTGCTGTACCTAGGTTTTCGTCCCTAGGCTTTCTTTGTACAAGCGAGTTTGTATTGTGAGTCTAAGTTCAGTCCTCCGATAATTGTTCTGTACTTTTACAATCAATGGCAAACACGATGGCGACTCTGCTGGGGACTAACTTCTCCACGGCTGAGGAGTTGGTGACGCAATCGGATGCAGCCAAGCTTGGCTCCACGCAACAAAAGATGGTCGTCCGCTTCGACCAACAAGCGTTTGAAGAGATGCTCTCCGAAGGAAGCGCTGGCCCGGTCCAGAAGCGCACCCGTACGACAAAGGCTCGCAGAGAGTGGAGGCCAAAATCATTTGCTCCTCCCCAAGCCCCCGACAGGTGTACCCTCTGTTGCTCAAGACTGGTGAGAAAGACTCTTCTGCGGCCCCACTTCAGACCGTAGACAACTCTGCTGTCTCCAAGTCCGACAGAAGAAAACACTATGATGCTGGACTTGCAGAGGCAAAGAGGAACTCTACGCGAATTGAGCCGCATAGGGGCTAGCCGAGTGAAAAAGGCTCATGCGACCACATCCGCTAGCCGCATGGACAAAGCCCATGCGGCCACAGTCGCTGGCCGCATGAAGAAGAATCATGCGGTCACATCTGGCAGCCGCATAGTTTATAGCAGCTACAGTCGCCAATCACATGGATGAAACACATGAGGCTACAGGAGGCAGCCGCTTGCAGAAAACCCATGCGGCCACTATTGCCAACCGCATGCGGCCAGCCTGCACGGTCGTGACTCCTAGCCGTCCAAAGACAACTCATCCGACAGCAGAAGATGACCGCATGCAGACAGCCTGTACGGTACCCAACTCTAGCAGCATAGCGTCCGTTCCACGCTTCTCTCGATCGGTCTTCGACCGTCTCTCATACGGTCCCGACCCTGATGATTCTCTGTATGATAAGCCAGACTCTGTGGCATTCAACTTGGACTCCTCCTATTACGCACCCACAAGTGCTAAAAGAAGGAAGTCTAGGGCAGCGCGGGCTCATCGAGCCCAGTCAGCTGTCCCAACCTCTGACTATCGGAGCGTCCCGTTGACTATCATACGGGCCTCGGATGGAAAGTTGTATACAACTGCTCAAGTCCAGCCCCCCGCGACGAACAGACAGAGTGGTTCCTCTGACCTGCGGGAGACGATCCTCCACAAACTGCAAGGAAAGAGAAGGAGTGTCGGTGTGCAAAGAGTCCTCGCTTGGACATCGCTGCACCCAAATCATCGTCAATTGCTGCTGCAACAACACGGCAATGACAGAAGCGCGGCCATCCGTCTTCCAAAGGCTACAGCACCCAAACTCAGAAGATGAGGCACCTCCTGTTGTCTCCTGCAATTCTGCTCAAAAAGTCCCCGTCGAAGAGAGAAGGAAGAAAACGAGCATCTCCAGTCCGAAGATATCAACCACTACAACTAAGAAACTGTCGTCTAAACGGTTGTCCTCCACTGGTGTATTCCAACACACCCGTTCAAAGACGAAATTTACCTCGATGGGAAATTCATCATCCACATCGCTGGAGGTTGAAGGAGCTGGGGGTAGCACTCCTCCGAACATCCGCAACAATCCGATGTTCCAGGGAACCGAGTCCGCACAAACAACTCTTCCATCAGGAGCAACGGACGCTGATGCCCCCGAGGACATCCGTAACTCTCAAGACAAGGCAAGCTCTGAAGCTGGGGATACCATTCCCTCGGAGTCCGAGCCCGAAGAGAATATTCCCACCTATCCCGATGACTTCTCGGTATATGGGTACGACTCAGAGGGCACATCCTCCACCGTTCCTTCCGTCACTCCTCACGTAAGAACGGTGTTCATGGCGGACAGCGATCAAGGTGGTTCCAACGATCGCCAGCGCATCGACAGTCTCGAAGCCATATTACTTGCTTTGGTCAAGTCTGTAGACGAGATTAAAGCGGCCCTGCCCACTCTACAAGGAGGAGCGCCTGGTCAAACAAACACGGGCCCCGCGGTCAATGTAGATTCGAACTCAGCGGCACCAAACCAGGGCAATAATCCTTCCGAAATAACAACCCCCGTCGCGACAGATGAGACCCGAGAAGTAAGAAGAGAGGTCCAGGAGCTCCGTGCCATGTTTCATGCCCGAGAAAATGCTCAAGATCTCAGAATACGGCAACCATACCCTGCTGAGTGGAGGGATGTTCCATTCCCACCAAGATATAAGCCGTTCAACATCAACCCGTATGATGGCAAAACCTCAGCAAGTCGATACATCACTTACTTTGAGGTCACCACCGACCATCTTCCCCATGAAGATGCGATCCTCACACGGTTATTCATTGGAGCATTAGAAGGAGTCGCCTTCGATTGGTACCGCAATCTACCGGACAACTGCATCCATTCCTTCGCCGGCTTCAAGCGCATGTTCTTGGAACGGTTCTATGAAGTAGGACAAGACGTCACTATGTCCACTCTCATGGACGTCGTCCAAGGGGAGAAGGAGTTAACGAGGAACTACATTAAGCGGTTCCGCCAGACCGCCATGAAGCTGCCTTCCGGAAATCCGGATTCTTCTTTGATTGAAATCTGCCAAAAGAGACTGCTTCCAACGATCAGTCTCTGGATGGGCGAGAGTCAATTCAAAGATTGGAAGGCGTTCATCATCAGCGCCACAAGCGCTGAAGAACGACTGAAGAAGGCCCGCCAACTGGGGTTGTACATCTCAGAAGGGGAAAACAAGGGCAAGCGTCTCAACAACGATAATGGGGGTAACCCCTCCAACAATCGGGACAGCAAGGGAAAACAGGCTATGGTGGCCGACACGGCCCAGAAGCCCGAGCCACAGCCAGCAGACAAGCAATGGCCTCAAATCACTTACTCTTTCGAAGATGGCCACGTCAAGCCTATCTTAGACATGCTCATACAAGGAGGTAGAATTCAGCTTCCTCCACCAAGGCGGGAGCCTCGGCCGGCTGATCTGGAGAACCCGAAGTTCTGCCATTACCACCGTTATGTACACCATGCTACACATGACTGCTACCAATTAAAACGGTACATCCAAAGCCTCATCGATTCAGACGCTCTGGCCATCGACTTCGAAGAGGTAACCGTAGCAGCTAATATGGTGTCCGTAAAGTTCGGCAACTTCCCTCCGACGGAGACTCAAGACGGGGTAATTCTCGTCCCTCTCGCGACAATGGAGATTACCAATCTTCCTCCGCCCCGAGAACAAGCTGCTGGTCTAGTACCTCTCACCACCTCACGAGGAGAGGTCATGTGGGTCCATCCAGACTTGGTGTCAGAAGTGACTCGGCCCACACCATCTCCCACCAACAAAAAGAGTAGAAAAATTAAGACCTGCCGTACAGTTTCAGCAGACAACGAGGAAGCTACAGCCGTCGTCACGCGGTCCGGAGCGCAATCCCAACCTGTGGTTGATAGTCCAGCTGAAAATCATCAACCCACTGCAACTGATGCTCTGGGACCGGCTCAGCCTTCGACGACCGACAAGCCTAGGCCGAAGGAGACTCGCTTCGACAAATCTCTCCGAAAGGACGCAGCCCAAGGGCTAGAGAGGCCCTACAACTTTGACATCTTAGCACAATTGGCTAACACTCCGGCCAATTGTCATTATACGAACTCCTGAGGCTCTCCAAGGACGTTCGTATTGCATTGAGCGAAGCACTTCAAAATGCCGATGCCTATCTCGCTCAATCTAACCTCACTGGGGAGGACTCACCCATGGATCTCCAAGATAGTGCCTACACGGGAGCAATGCCCAACATCGTCTTCACTCCGCAGGACATGCTCATCAAAACCAACCTACATGATCGCCCGCTATACTACACGGGATACATCGGCGACGTGAAGGTGGATCGGATGCACATTGATCCTGGCTCTTCCATAAGCATCATCCCGAAAGGGCCTGCTACATCATCTTCGCATCCCAATGCATCGCCTAACACCTACAAGCACCGCCATCAGCGGTTTCAATTCGGGCAGGAGCTACCCTATCGAGAAGATTCGTCTGAAGTGTCAGATTGGCGATCTCCAATCCGAGGTCACCTGCTACGTCATAGATGCAGACACTTCTTACAACATCCTCTTGGGGCGCCCATGGATACACGATTATATGATCGTACCTTCCACGCTACACCAGTGCTTCAAATATGTCGACAAATACGGCTTCGTGAAGACAGAGTTTGCTGACATCGATCCCTTCAAAGGGGTCGAATCTTACTACTCGGACTCCTGTTTATACGAAAAGTCGAAGAGGCACCTGGATGAAGGAGACGCACAAGCTCATACTGAGACAGCCACGGGATCAGAAGGACCCCTGACGATCCACCTCCAAGCTCGCAAACCGGGCAAGTCTGCACCCCTCACCGCCACTCTGCGGAAGGACGCGATCAGCCTCTCGGCGCAAGAGGAGCAGATGATAATCCGGCTGCCTAGATCCAGCTAAGTGCCGAGACCCACAACGGAGCCACTAACCATCAAGTTACCAAGAGTCAGTCAACCACAAACAGAGAAGATCAACCCCTCGGACAGGCCATTGACAATACGCCTTCCCAAGAAAGGTTGTCGCTTCGATGCAAGGTCTGACACTTCCAGCGAGCCAGCCACTCCTCGCTCCATATCGAATGCCAAACTGGGGGTCGCCAGTCTGCCAACGACTCCACGCTCTGCTCCATCAACTGGACCACTGACGATCAAGCTTCCTAGGTCGTCCTCTCAGTCTTCGTTCACACAGGGGGTAGCCGAAGAGGAACCGAGCTAGCCAAGTATGTGGCCGCCCACACTAATGTCCCCTCCGCTGATGATGTAATCCCCCTAGAAAAGATACCTTACTTCATCAATAAAGGGTTATCTTTGAACTACATCGAGCTCAATAAGCTATGTACGATGTATGCTATGGAACACGGCATAGGCGCTCACCTACACACACAGGTGACAAATGTGTACACCGCAATCCAGCTTACTCCAGTAGAAGACGCTTACCGAATACACAAGGGAGGAGATCATCCAGTCATCTTCGGCCGGACGAACAACCCTCATCTCCGCACCATAGAAGAAGACGACCTCGGGTCAGATGCCGGGAGACTGCCTCTGTATCTCTATAGCCCTCAATCCAAGTATCTCATACAGAAACAGGGGTATAATCTGGAGACTACGCCAGGATTGAACTATGGCACTGGACGACGATTACCTTTGAAGCCGCCAGTCCCGGCAGGGCAAACCACGGAACTACTATAACAAAACTCGATGCGGGTTGGGGTATGTAACGCCTACTACGACCCCTGAAAGTTCAGATGAAGAATGCGACTGGCAGTCACATTCAACCGGATCACCAACTTCCGACTCAGATACCAGCATCGGAGATGTGTTCAGACAAGTCATGTCAGTCAACATGACGTTCGCCGACGCTTACGAGGAAGACGAAGACATCCCCGAAATCCTCGAGCTAGAGCCATGGGCCCAGCAATTAGACGCGCAATGGGAAAAGCGATTCGAACTGAGAGAACCTCCTACTGAAGATAAGGTCATACAAGTGAATCTCGGCAGCGAATCTTCTCCAAAACCGATCTTCATCAGTGAAAGCCTAACCAACGAAGAACGGGAGTCGCTGTTAGAACTTGTCAGGGAGTACATTGATGTGTTCGCCTGGAGCTATGAAGACATGCCAGGGTTAAATCCTGACATCGCTCTTCATAAACTCAATATTCGGCCAGATGCGAAGCCAGTCAAACAACAACAGCGACGCTTCCGCCCAGGCATCATGGACGCGATCGAAGCTGAAGTCAACAAACTAATAGCCAGCGGCTTCATTCGTGAGGAGCAACATCCCGATTGGGTCGCCAATATAGTACCTGTCCTCAAGAAGAATAGGAAAATTCGAATCTGCATCGACTTCCGTAACCTGAACGAGGCATGTCCCAAAGATGAATTCCCCCTTCCTATCACAGACATCATGATCGACAATACCTGCGGCTTTGAGCGCATGTCATTCATGGATGGCTTCTCGGGATACAACCAAATCAAGATGTCTCCCGACGACGAAAAGCATACATCATTCGAACACCGATTGGCACGTACTGCTACACAGTCATGCCTTTCGGTTTAAAGAATGCTGGCGCCACATATCAAAGAGCTATGAGCATCATCTTCAGAGACCACTTACGCAAGACGGTGGAGTGCTATGTTGATGATATAGCCGTCAAGAGCCGTAGCAAAGGAGACCATCTGCAGGATCTAAAGACGGTATTCGACCTAATGCGGACACATAATTTGAAGATGAACCCTACGAAGTCCTTCCTGGGCGTATCCAGCGGGAAGTTCTTAGGCTTCATCATCACTGCAAAGGGTATCCATGTAGACCCCGAGAAGACAAAAGCAATCATGGAGATGGGTCCCCCGAGAAATCTTCGCGAACTCAGAGGCCTTCAGGGAAGGTTAGCTTACATCAGAAGGTTCATTTCCAACCTCTCCGGGCGATGCCGACCATTTACGCACCTCATGAAGAAAGGAGTCTCATTCGTATGGGACGAAGAATGCCAGCGTGCTTTCGATAGCATCAAAGAATATCTGTCAAATCCTCCGGTCTTGGTAGCCCCAGTCCCTGGAAAACCATTTCTGCTCTATGTACGAGCAATGGAACACTCCCTCGGTGCTCTGCTGGCACAGAATAACGATGCAGGCCATGAACAGGCCATATATTACCTCAGCCGAATGATGATTGGACCAGAGCACCGATACACCGCTGTGGAGAAGGAATGCCTCGCTCTGGTGTTCGCCATTCAGAAAATACGGTACTATGTCATCGGACAAACGATACATGTGATCTCACGAGTTAACCCTCTCAGGGTCCTCATGACTAAACCAGGGGCACTCAGCTCTCGACTCGCTACATGGGCAATATTGCTGTCCCCTTATCATATGATCTTCGTCCCCCAAAAGGCAGTCAAAGGTCAAGGCCCTGGCAGATTTCTTGGCAGCCCACCCAGGCTCGGAGTCCTCCAGGATATACGAAGAGATCCCAGATGAGGTCGCCGACTCGCATACAACCTCCCACGAAAATATATGGCGAATGTTCTTCGACGGCGCTTCGAGGATCGGACCTAAAGGCAATATAGTCGTCGGAGTCGGAGTAGTACTAATCTCTCCTTCCGGATTGGTGATTAACCGCGCTTATTCCCTCACTGAACCCTGCTCTAACAATGTGGCCGAGTACAACGCTCTGGTCATTGGCCTCCAACTTGCAAGAGAGCTGGGGGTAGAATACCTTGAAGCATACGGCGATTCCCAACTAATCGTCAATCAGATCCGGGGTTCGTACGAGGTCCGCCATGAAGACATGATCCCTTATCATCAAATAGCGATTAATATCATCTCGGCATTTGAAGGGTTCTTCATCGAGCACGTCCCCAGACTCCGAAATATTGAAGCCGATGCCCTAGCTGGTCTCGCCGCTTCCCTAGCAGTTCCGAATTATGATCGACAATCAGTGGAAGTGATAGGCCATGAACTGGTCTGTCCCAAAAACAATGTGCAATTCGTCGCAAGTTATTCCGCACAGACGATCGATGACGCCCCAGATTGGAGACAACCATTCATCGACTTCGTCGTCTACGACATCCTGCCTGAGAACCCAAAGGAAGCTACTTCCATCAGAAGGCGTTCCCTCAGATTCTTCTACGATACAGAGACGAAAATGCTGTATCGCCGCTCCTACGACGGATTACTGCTTCGGTGTCTGTCAAACGCAGAAGCCAAAGAAGCCGTACGAGAAGCCCATGACGGTATTTGCGGGGCCCACCAGCCCGGCCCGAAACTACAAGACCGCCTTCGCCGAATGGGCTACTATTGGCCCACAATGGTGGCAGACGCGATAGATTATGCTAGAAAGTGCAAGCTTGCCAAGTCCACGCGGACTTCATCCACCAACCATCCGAATTTTTACATCCGACAGTGGCGTCCTGGCCATTCGAAGCATGGGGAATGGATATTATTGGTCCAATCACCCCACCTTCCTCCCGAGGACATCGCTTCATACTTGCGATCACTGATTACTTCTCTAAATGGGCGGAAGCTGTCCCACTCGCAGAAGTCAAGACTTCAAACGTGATCAGCTTCCTTAAACACCACGTCATCTACCGCTTTGGACTGCCCCGAAGGATCATCCATGATAATGGTCCGCAGTTTACAAGCCACGCATTCTATCGGTTTTGCGATAAGCACCGTATTCATAATATCGCCTCGACGCTGTACAACCCGACAGCAAATGGGTTAGCAGAGGCGTTCAACAAAACAATCATCAAACTGCTCAAGAAGTTCGTCTCCTCCAACAAGCGCGACTGGAACGAGAAGCTCGGCGAGTGCTTATGGGCTTATCGTACCACAGGTCCGAACAGCCACCGGAAATATGCTATTCTCCCTGGTATACGGGAGTGAGGCAGTACTCCCCTTGGAGACACAGATCCCCTCACTATGCGTCGCCCTCACCCATCAATTGACAACCGATGATAACTACCGACGTCGACTGCAAGAGTTAGAGGCCTTAGATGAAAAGCGCCTCCTAGCTCAGCAAAGGATCGAGCTATACCAAGCACGCATCTCAGGAAGCCTTCAACAAGAAGGTCAAAATCAGAACATTCCAAGTAGGCGATCTCGTCTTGGCAGTCCGGAGGCCAATGGTCATGACTCACAAGACCGCCGGCAAATTCCAGCCAAAGTGGAAGGGTCCGTTTATCATTGAGACAGGTATTCTCCAACGGTGCTTACCGCCTTGCAAAGCAAAACGGAGACTTGCTCATGCTGTCCCGTCAACGGCAAGTTCCTGAAGAAATATTATGTCTAAACGACATTCGCTACAAAGTCCTTGAGTCATGTACCCGCTGGTACCACTGAACTCACACCCTCAGCATTTCAGATTATCGAGTCATGTACCGGCTGGTACCACTGAACTCACACCCACAACATTTCAAGATCATCGAGTCATGTACCTGCTGGTGCCCCTGAACTCACCCCTACATCCCCTTTAGATTATCGAGTCATGTACCCGCTGGTGCCGCTGGACTCCCACTTTCTCAATATGTTAATTTACCGAGTTATGTACCCGCTGGTGCCTCTGAACTCACATTTCGGTCACTCTTTCAGATAGTAAGTCACGTATGATTATACCTCTGAACTTTCTTCCTGGAAGAGATCCTCCCTCATGATCCAATACCCGCACTCCCAGTGCACAAAAAGGGTAATCGATCCACAAATTTCCGAAAACGGACATGTCCTCATTACCTCTGAATCGTTTTCACTTCCACCAAAAATAAACCGCCCCTCACATAGAACCTCCACGTTCTCCTACCTCTGAGTCGTTCTATGTACTCCCTCTTCATTGAGCCCACTCCTGCCATGTCATCATTACCTCTGAGTGGGAAGGCTCCGTCGAAGAACCCTTCATGCTTGCCATGTCCACATTACCTCTGAGCAAGTATGTCGGTCTCCTTTCAACCTATTATCTGTACCCACAACCGGAGTACGACAAGGATAATAGGTCCACAAATGTCCGCTGTTGACCACGAATATCTTCCGTGAAACCTTCCCTGCCATGTCCTCACTACCTCTGAGCAGGAAGGTTCCACGGTAAAACCCTCACGCTTGCCATGTCCTCATGACCTCTGAGCAAATATGTTGGTTTTCCTTTCACCCTATTATCTGTATCCCGAACCAGGGTACGCTAAGGATAATAAGTCCACAAATATTCCTTTGCTAAGCTTCTTAGCATAAATCCACTACCCCACCATGCCCCGGGAGCCCAGCTGCTCTACGGCATTCCTTTTTTTAAGCACCGAGAACATCCATGACCACTTTGCCACGGCTGTTCCGGACATCCTGTCCAAACTTGTTATCCGTACTTAAAACCAAGGTACGCCTAGGATAACAGGTCCACAAATAATCCCCAGCAAGTCCAATTCCGCAAACGCCACAAGTACAAGAAAGAGAAGATGAGTTGAAACATGCTCATTTATTCGAAATTCTAAGTACTACATCATTTGGGGATCACACCCCTTACAAAAAAAAGAGAGAGAAAAAGAGAAGCAAAAGAAAACAGACGGCTGATCACTGCTCTGGGGCACATAACGCCCTGAGACTGGTCTGTCAGCAAAGCAACCGACCGCTCAAACCTCTGGGAGGCTCGACGCTCTGCCTCGTAGGCCAGCACCGCCTCATCCTCCAGATGAGCGTGAGCCTGCCAGTTATCTTCAAATTTCTTAAAAGCCCGCTCCAGGCTATCGGAAGATCGGGAAACCTTCTCGGCCTCCCGAACGATCGACTCCTGCTCCGCCTGAGCAGCCTCCAGCTCTGACTCTAAGAAGGCCAATTGCCTCTGGAGCCCAAGAATCCGCTCCTTCGTATCAGCAATTCCACGAGAAGCGGACTCTTCCCGAGCACGGCAAGCCTGACTCCTACGACCCAGCTGGTCATACGAAGCGGAGAACTTATCAAGGTCCCCCCGTACAACTGGTCCAGCAGTATCTCGGGCTAGCTTAATCCTATCCCGAGCAGCAATGAGGAAGCCACGCTCCCGCTCGATCGCAGCAGGCAAGCCCGCCTATCGTATCGCCAGTAGTTGGGTCACAAGCTGATCAGCCTCTGTCAACTTAGGTTCCAGCAGTACAGCCAATCCCACCCCGCCAGGAAGGGACTTCAAGGTTGCAATTTGACCCCGAGCGCACCGGAGAGATAGAGAAAATGGGGTCCCCCGTCCTATGGCAGCGTCTACGCCCCTTTGCAAATGACGATAGAAACTGTCGACCACGTCCTGCGTCGCCTCGTTCAGAGTTTCCGTGGAGGCCGGTGTCAACGGGAGCGTGGCTGGCAGCACCGAAGAAGACGCAACAGAATCCGCCGCTCCTGCTACGAGAGAAACCAGCTCCGCACGAAAGGACGCTTGAACAGCGGCCAACTCCTCTTCGGCAGCCTGCAAAACTTGAATACTCGGCAGGGTCGAGAGGTCGGCCTCCGGAGCCGTATAATCTGCAGAGGATGAGGCAGGAGACCATCGCCAACCCCATTCCCATCGGCCCAGAGCTGGCAGGAGGCTCCTCGACGTGAGACGGCAAAGGAGAGGGAACGCTCCTTCCTTCCGTATCACGGCAGACCGAGCCTTCCCCAAGAACATCCACGGCGGGAAGTAAAGGGTCAGGACCTGCAGGGCCAAGGCAACCATGAATCGATTTGACCCGGAGGATATGTTGGTAGAGCAAATAAGCCCCCTCACTAGTCAATATCTGGCTTATCTTACCAGTTGAGGAGTGTGGAGGCCGAGGTTCGCTTACAGCCACCGCAGCCTCTTCACCAACAGCTTCCGAGTCAGGTATAACAGACTCCTCCCCTCTTGCGTCCTCGGGAGGGGATGCACCGAGATCAACGGCACCTTGTTGAAGATCAGCGGTCTCGGAGACGGGTCCGAGGGAACCTTCGTTACCCCGGGCCGAGACCTCAGCAACCTCGGAGCTTCCAGCCGCCGCTGAGAGAGCCCCCGCAGAAAGGACCGCAGCACACATGTCGCTAATCAAAGCAGCAAGGGCCGGATCAGCTCCAAGGGAAATAAACGGTTCAGGAAAGGACGATTCACCAGACATCTACAAAGAAAAGTAATTGAGTCATATCTTCAGAAAAGAAGGAAACTACAACAAAGAGAGGGCTCCGACTTACCTCCGGAATGCCGTCTACATCCTCACCCTTCTCCGTAATAAGCAGTCTACGGGGACCGACCGCCGCTCTCTTTACAGAAAAAGTTATCCCTCCGCCAGTAGACTCACGTCTGCCTCGCTTACGTGAGGGACCAGGCATGACGGGCGATAGATCTACCCGTACCACCTCCGATACAGATGGTAACTGGTCCACTGCTTCATCAAATACAGCCGACGGTTGATCCGTCATCATGTCACCTGCCATGACGGAAGACTGATCCGCCATTGCCTCGTCATCCGAAGAAAGGGAGTCTTCGTCGTCCCGTTCGTTGTCTTCCTCAATTGTGTCGAAGGACTCGGAATCGGGCGAAGGAACTCTATTCGTCCCTTTCTTCTTTGCTCTCGACGTCGTAGCCTTCTCCGCTAGGCGAGTGCCCACGATGAAGCTAGTCCTCGAGTCAAAATCGAGGGGAGGAGGATTCGCCGTAATATGATATAAGGCCGCCATATGCAGGATTTCCCGTATCACGTTTGCGGCAGGGACCAAGAAGCTAGTCCGAGTATGACAGGTGTCATAGTAGCTCCATGCCCTAATACCGTCAAGAATGCTACCTTCAAATCCCAGGTGAGAACTGGGGCGCCCGAGGAATAGCTGACTATACCCAAATTGACGGGCAAACCTACTAGGCAAGTAGGGCTCCAAATACACAGTGTTGCGATTCCGGTAAACTAGATGCGCCGGGCGAATATTACGCAGCCAGAAACGCATCTTTTCAGGCAAGAAATGAGGAGGTCCAACCCCATCAACATGAACACTCCTCACCTCTTGATCAGTGAAACGAGGAACGGACACGAAGAAATTGTACCCGTCCACCCTCGCCAGCATCCTCCGACACGCCGGCATGGTACTACATTTCCAAGGCTGGTGGTGATACTTGAAAAGAAACGCGTCGTCATCTGTAACACCATCTCCCGTCCCAGGCCTCATCAAGGACTGATAATGCAGCAATAGCCATCCCAGCAAGTAATGATAAGGCAATTCTACACGTTCAAAATCTATTGCCACGTCACGAGCAATGACCTTGGACGAGAAGGCGCGGAGACCATGCTGAATACTGCACACCATGGCAGGAAGAAGATGCCAGCCTGACCCCAAAGGCCAACTTCACGGAAAGAAGAATGAAGTGGCGACTGATCCTCTCAATAGAACCTGCCCCTCCTGAGACCACGCAGTTGTAGCAGCCATACCATTAGAAACCCGGCCAAGAGTGCCTTCTCTGACAACCGCCGGGTACCATAACGAAAGTAGCTGAAGGAGTCAATCTGGCTCCCGAACCTGTCACTTTTAGACTTCGACCTCTTAGCGGTCGACACCAAGGCCTCTACTTCCCTAGGAGTTAAACGATCTCGGGAAGTAACCCGGCCAGCCGTACTGAATTTGAAAAGGTACGCGACCCAAGATTTAGTCTGGAGAGAGTCCCTTCAGAGCTGTCATTTTTCTGGATAGTCGTCCGGTGACAAGTGCTATGATGGCATAATAGTTCTTGATACACGGCGACGAAACCAGGGAATCGTCGATCCAAATCTTGGAGCTCCTCATTCGTCGGAGTGTACACTTCGAAGGGTTCATCCCCCCAGGGGAGCTTGGAGACCGCATACATCTCGTGAAGAGCAAGCCCCAATTCTCCAATAGGGGTAAAAAAGGTCCCCGTCCGATGATTGTACATCTCCAAAAGGGCCATAAACAGTGGCTTATTAATGGGCAACCCGTGGCTGGTACCCCGGATAGCATCATAAAGGTTGACTCCCCGTAAAAACTCTTCGTACTTCCGCAGAATCCATGAGGTCAGATTAGCCCACGGGGGAATGGGGTGCAACCAGCTCGGCAGTACCAACCTGCCAATAGGATAGGACCCTTTGCGAGCAAGCTGACTCAGGAAGATATCAGCCTGGAAGAATGAAAAGTTAGGACCGGAAGTGTTGATGAAGGTACCCGGAACTAATCCCATCACGGACCGACTGGCCGGATCTTTGACCGCGCGCACTGACCCAGTGGCTCTATTATAACGGATGTTACCGACAAACATCCCCGGTCGGGTTAGAGTGAGGGTGTCCGGCATCTGCCTATCCAGAACAATCATATTGAACCACTCAAAAGGGAAATGACGCTTCATAATAGGGATGTGAATTGGCATCCCGTCCAGGTCAAAATCCCAACTCTCGGAAACATCCAGCACTCGGGAGTTTTCTATGACCAACGCATCCCCAAAGAGGAAAACCGGTTTCAGATACTTCCCATCAGACTGCCCGGAGCTCATCATATCACCAAGGAATTGAAAAGATTGAACCCTGATAGCATTTAGTCGCTCCAAAGGTTCGTCAACAAGTAGCTGTTCGGACACTTGACGAACTAAGTCATCCCGATGTACGCCCGAGGCAAACTGACGGGAGCCTACCATAAGTTCCCCCGCAGGATTCACGGGCAGATTCACTGAAGAAGAGGCAAAAGGAACAAGTCAAAAAGATAGCTGAAACACAAAACTACATGATGCTTATGCGGCTCAGTATAGCCTCATGCGGCTCGGGTTAAAAGGGTTTGTACAGATTAGTCTAAGTGAGCTTATGCGACTCAGTTTGAAAGAGCCCCTGCGGTCCAGTGCGAATAAGCTTATGCGGTTCCGTTCGAAAGGAACTCATGCGGCTCAGTACGGAGGAATTTATGCGGTCCGAAGGGAGTATATGCGAATATGGTCCGATTTGAATAAGCTTATTCTGCCCAAAACAGCTTATGCGGCCCTGCGAGGATGAGCTTATGCGGTCCAGCGAGGATGAGCTTATGCGGTTCGGTTCGAAATGTGCTTGAATGGCTCAGTTTGAAAGAGCTCGTACGGTCCAAATCCTGATGAGCTTATGCGGCTTTGATAAAGAAATAGTTATGCAACCACTTTCAATACGGCTCAAACCTGGGTCATACCCCATGCGGTCCGAGCATGAGTCGGATACACAGCATACTTTGGAATATAGGCTCGTGCATAAAATATACAGCGTAGCCATGGCGGTTCATATTAAGGAATCCTACCAGCAATAGGCGGATGGACGTCGGGGTGAAAAGCAGGCACGCCAGTCGGCGGAGGAGCCGCCACGTTCGCTGCCGCAGTCGATGAAGACACGGCCTTCTTGCCCTTCACAGCCGCAGAGGATGATGCGGCCTTCTCGCCCGCAGCAGCAGCAGCCTTCTTGGAAGCCATTGTCGATCGATAAAGGGAGAAGACGAAGAGCAAAGTCTGCAACAGGGGATTTGAGCAAAGAAAGAAGGTAAAGAAACCCAAGGGGACTAAAAGACTCTTATTTATAGGCGAAAGAGACCCATAAAATGAATAAACGTCTCGGATGACGCCTCGGATTACGCGCCGCTTCAAATAATAAAGGCAAAAATGCTTCGGTCAAGGCATAACCGACCCTTGGGATCCTCCCCAAAAGACGGCGTTAAATCAAAACGAATCAAGAGCATTTGATGAAGATTTGCACACGTAGTCAGGACACGTGGCAAAGAGCCTATGCGGACAGATGAATCTATGCGGCTGGGACACTTATGCGGCATGAACGGGACCATGCTTCTTATTCAAAGTGTTTCAATTTTGCAAATTGAAAACTTTGAAGGGGGTCCTGTAGAAGCATGGAAAATATCAGAATAATGGTCCATGCGGCTCCGGATACGAAGCCCATGCGGCTCATATGGGAGCTGTCTTATACAGTTCAAAGGAAGACTCTCTGTCTCATGCGGCTCGAGAGTGTATGCGGTTCAGTAGGAATATGCGGCTCGATCCATGCCACGTGTCCCCCTGTGATCCTTCCCTACAGCTGGCCCTTTGAATAGTGGCCTCATTTAATGCTCTGACACGATTTGACGACTGTGGCGGCTCTGGCATAAGGTGTCATAATGGCTCTGCCATAATGACAGACGCTTCGGGAAAAGAAGAAGATCTCTGACCCAATCCGTCAGAAATCCTAGGTTGCCACGTGGCAAATCTCATACGACTTAAATAGAGAACAGCTTCATACGGCTTACTGAGAAGTCACCCTATATGACTAGCAGAAATCAGCCATATGCGGTCCACTGAGAGCTCAGCCCCTGCGGCTCAATACAACGCTAGCTCATGCGGCTCGCAAAGACTATGCATATGCGGCTCATTAAGAGTTCGTTCCCTGCGGTTCGATGAAGCATTGTCCTATGCGGCTCACGAAGAGTATCTTCCTGCGGTTCAAGTGTTGCCCGTCCTATGCGGCTCTGGCAGGACCCATAATCAAAATACGTGGCATCGGATCAATCAACGATTTAACCGAATCTCAACAAATATATTTGACATCATCATCATAATTACTGAGATCAAGGCATATCATTTATCATCAAGCCAACGGGACACGTGGCGAGCAATCGGATATTGGTAGAATCCATCATGGAGATTTAAAGCAGTTAACATTAATTGCTCACAAGATTCGGTGTTATCCTCATTAATGGCCGAGATTCATTGTAATCAGGATCAAGGGTTCAGATAGATTGAAGGAGCACCGACATTCCAAACAAATGATCATTAGCAAACCCTAATGATCATACCCCACTCTTATAAATAGCCAGCATCATTTCTTTGCACAGGGACCGGCAACAAAAAAGAATAAAAATATACAGAGTCAGAGAGAGAATACACAGAGAGAGAGAGAAGCCAGGAGAGCAACAGAGGAGCAAAAAGAGCACTTCTTCGTCAACGCCAACCATCTTTTCACAAGGAGCCAAGGCTGCATACCGATCGTCCAAGGAGTAAGGCAGGGCTGCCATCGCCTTCCCGAGCCTCTATCGTCACCCCCTAGAATCTAAAATAAACAATTGTACTTAGATTGCTGTACCTAGGTTTTCGTCCCTAGGCTTTCTTTGTACAAGCGAGTTTGTATTGTGAGTCTAAGTTCCGTCCTCCGATAATTGTTCTGTACTTTTACAATCAATGGCAAACAGAGGCGGTTGGGTTGCAGTTGCTAGATATTGCCCGGACATGGTTCCGGAATGAGCCGGCTCTTGCAGGAGAGGGCCATACTTGGGCTGAGTTTCGGGCCCTGTTCAGAGAGAAGTTTTTTTCTCCCACGGACAAGATTGGCCTGGTGCGGCAGTTCCAGAACCTGCAGCAGGGCAGTATGACCGTAGAGGAGTATGCGGCGGAGTTCGGCCGGCTGAGCCGATACGCCGAGTACATGGTGAGTGACCCGGTGATCCGAAGCGAAGCACTTCCGGGAGGGATTGACATGGGATATCAAGATCCTGATCCCTTCCTTCTATGCGACATATGCGGAGGTTTACGCGGAGGCTCGGAAGGTGGAGAGGGAGTGGGGCTTGAAGCCGAAGAGGGATCGAGATTTGTTTTCGGGGGCCAGTAGCAGTGCAGGGCCTGTTAAGCACCCTCAGCTTTTGCATCAGTCGTTCCAGCATCACCAGCAGCAGGGGCAGGCCAGAGCGTCTGTCCAGAGGAGTCAGCAGCGTCCGGGGCAGGATGATCCGCCGTGCCACTTCTGCAAGAAGCTCGGTCACCTCTTCGAGTTCTGTAGGAGAAGACTGGGGCTGTGTCTCTTTTACGGTGCCGCTGGGCATCAGATACGGGAGTGTCCCAAGAACCCCCGTGTTACTGGAGCTGCTCAGAGGGCACCCGTTCAGAGGGCACCAGCTGGTGTGCCAGTAGTTCAGCAGCGAGGTCCGCTTCCGACTCAGCAGCAGCAGTTTGTTCAGCACCGCCAGCAGAGGGGTGGTCAAGGTAGAGCCTTTCCTCTTGCAGTCGAGGAGATGGATCCTATCGCGGATGTTGTCGCAGGTTCTATTCTGCTCGATTCTTTTCCAGCTTTGGCCTTATTTGATTCTGGTGCTACGTACAGTTTTATGTCTGTTTCTTTGGCTCTTAGGCACAATATTATTGCTGAGTATCTGGGTAGGACTTGCAAGATTATGACTGGGAATGGCATCATCCTAGTTAATAATGTTTACAAGGGGCAGAGAGTTTCTTTGAGAGGCCGGGAACTGAGTGCGTGTTTGCTCGTAATACCACTTCCGAGTTACGATGTGGTACTCGGTATGGATTGGTTGAGCATGCACCACGCTAGCATCGATTGCAGAGGGGGCAGGATTATATTTAGGCTGCCGGGAGAGCCAGAGTATGAGTTCACCAGGGGTGCAGTGGAGCAGGGAGATGGATTCTGCGGAGCGTTGTTGGCGGGGCCGGTGTTGCCACATCCACTCATTGCTGAGTTCTTGGATGTATTTCCCGAAGAGCTGTCCGGGATGCCGCCAGATCGTGATGTTGAGTTTTCTATAGATCTAGTGCCGGGTGCTGAGCCTATCTCCCAGCACGTCTATAGAATCAACAACAGTGAGTTAGCGGAGCTGAAAAGACAGGTCGACGAGCTGGAGGACAAGGGCTTTATTCGATCTAGTTCTTCACCTTGGGGCGCGCCAGTTCTTTTCGTCCCCAAGAAGGATGGTACGATACGTCTGTGCATTGATTACAGGGCGCTCAACAACCTTACCATCAAGAACAAGTATCCTTTGCCGAGGATTGATGACTTGTTCGACCAGTTGAGCGGCACGAGGGTGTTCTCGAAGATTGACTTACGTACCGGGTACCATCAGCTGAAGGTGAAGCGGGATGACATTCCGAAGACTGCCTTTCGGACCCGCTATGGCCAGTATGAGTATACCGTCATGCCGTTTGGGTTGACCAACGCCCCGACGGTATTCATGAACTTGATGAACAAGGTATTTCACCAGTACCTTGACAATGTTCGTGGTGGTCTTCATTGATGACATTCTCATCTATTCGAAGACACCAGAGGAGCACGAGGAGCACCTGAGGATTGTGTTGGACACTCTCAGGAGGGAGCAGCTGTATGGAAAGCTGTCCAAGTGCGAGTTCTTCTTGGATCGCGTGGAGTTCCTAGGCCATGTTGTCTCTGGCGAGGGAATTTCAGTAGATCCGAAGAAGATTTTTGCAGTGGAGTCCTGGTCTACGCCGAGCTCAGTAGCAGAGGTTCAGAGTTTTCTGGGTCTGGCAGGTTACTACCGGAGGTTCGTGCAGGACTTTTCCAGGATTGTCCAGCCGATGACCCGCCTTACCAGGAAGGACGAGGAGTTTGTTTGGTCCGATGAGGGCCAGGCCGCCTTCGAGGAGCTGAAGGCGAGGTTGACTACAGCTTCTATCTTGACGCTGCCATCTGGATCTGGTGGTTATACGATCTACAGTGATGCTTCAGGACGGGGTTTGGGTTGTGTGCTTCAGCAGCACGGGAAGGTAATTGCCTATGCATCTAGGCAGTTACGTCCTCATGAGAGGAATTACCCTACCCACGATCTGGAGCTGGCAGCGGTCATCTTTGCTTTGAAGCTGTAGAAATACTATATGTACGGAGAGCGAGTTGAGATCTATACAGATCATAAGAGCTTGAAGTACGTGTTTACCCAGACGGAGCTGAATATGAGGTAGAGGCGATGGTTAGAGCTGATGAAGAATTTTGATATATCCTTGCAGTACCATCCGGGGAAGGCCAACGTGGTCACGGATGCTTTGAGCAGGTATCCCGTGGCCATGTGGTTGACGATGGATCGTTACCTTTGGCAGATCTGGAGAGCTTGGGTATAGAGGTGATAGTTCCTGGGTTCAAGGCGCAGATGTGGGGTCTACAGGTGCAGTCGGAGCTGATGGAGAGGGTCAGGGCAGCTCAGTTTAAGGATGAGGCTCTGAGAGTCATCAGAGAGCAGGTCCAGAGAGGACTGTTGGATGAGTTCTCTATAGCAGGGGATGGGTCGTTGAGGCATGGTACCAGATTGTACGTGCTGAGCAGAGGACTTCGGGAGGAGGTTCTTCAGGAGGCGCACCGTTCTCAGTACTCTATGCATCCCGGAGCCAACAAGATGTATAGAGACTTGAGACAGCATGTTTGGTGGTATGGCATGAAACGAGAGGTGGCTCAGTTCGTTTTGAGATGTTTAGTGTGCCAGTAGGTGAAGGCCGGGAGGCAGAGACCCGGTGGATTGCTCCAGCCACTACCCATTCCTGAGTGGAAGTGGGAGCATATCACTATGGACTTTGTATCTGGACTTCCACGCTCTCCAGGAGGGAAAGGATGCGATTTGGGTCATTGTTGATCGATTGACCAAATCGGCCCACTTTTGGCCTTTCAAAGTGGGTTTGTCAACGGAGAGGT
The DNA here is from genome assembly GCA_029216955.1 of Iris pallida. Classification (NCBI taxonomy): domain Eukaryota; kingdom Viridiplantae; phylum Streptophyta; class Magnoliopsida; order Asparagales; family Iridaceae; genus Iris; species Iris pallida. Next base: position 28,695 of record JANAVB010040791.1, on the reverse strand, counting down.
TGGCCGAGATGTACGTGCGGCAGATAGTCCGATTACACAGGGTGCCAGTGAGTATAGTCTCGGATCGGGACAGCCGATTCACTTTCCACTTCTGGCGGAGTTTGCAGCTTAGCTTGGGCACATCGCTCAAGTTCAGTACCGCATACCACCCCCAGACAGACGGACAGTCGGAGAGGACGATTCAGACCCTCGAAGATATGCTACACACCTGTGTCTTGGACTTCGGGGGATCTTGGGAGGACCACCTTCACTTGGTAGAGTTTGCTTACAACAACAGCTACCAAGCCAGTATAGAGATGTCACCTTTCGAGGCTCTATACGGACGGAGGTGCCGTACTCCCTTGTCTTGGGATGATGTCGGTGAGAGGGTTTTGCTTGGCCCTGAGATGGTGGTGGATGCTGCAGAGAAGGTCAGGGTTATCAGAGATAGACTTCGGGTGGCGCAGGATAGGCAACGGCATTGGGCCGATAGCCACCGGAGGCCATTAGAGTTTGAGGTATAATTTAGATTTTTCTAGTATTTGAGTCTGATTGTGATTGTTTTAGATTAAGCTCTAAGTCTTGTGTTTTGTTCTAGGTTGATGATCTTGTCTTTCTGCGGATTTCTCCGACGTGTGGCACGATTCGTTTTGGTGGCGGCAGGAAGCTTAGTCCACGATACATCGAACCATTCCGTATCTTGGGCAGGGTCGGTGCAGTGGCTTACCGACTGGAGTTACCGCCCGTACTAGAGGGAGTACACAGTGTGTTCCACGTGTCGCAGCTGAGACGGTACGTGGCAGATCCCAGTCACGTCTTAGACCACTCCGAGATCGAGGTGGGACCGACACTCAGCTATCCAGAGAAGCCGGTCGAGATCTTGGACCGAAGAGAGAAGGTGCTCCGGAACCAGGTCATTCCCTTAGTTCGCGTTGCATGGAGACACCACTCTACAGGTGAGTCCACCTGGGAGAGGGAGGACGACATGCGGGAGCGATTCCCATATCTCTTCGAGCCTTGAGGTAAATTCTTTCTTTTTCTTCCTTGTTCTGTTCATGATTGCTGTTTTAGCCCTCATTCAATTTCGAGGACGAAATTTTTTAAGAAGGGTAGATTTGTCACCTCCAGTTTTCAAATTAGGGTTATTTTCATCATTTTCAAGTTTTATAATATTTTAGGAATTTTATTTGATTTTATATGATTTTTAGGAATTTATTTGAGTCGGTTTGAATTTTATCCAATTATGACTCAATTTGGAGACCCGGGTAGCCTGGACCCTAGTGGGACCCACATACTAGCTGGACTTGGCTCACATGCCATCATAATAGGGCTAGAAACCATAAACCCTATTTTCATGACTTAATTAGTCTTTTTAGAGGCTTAATTTGTATTTGGAATAAACCGAACCAACCCGAATTCATTTTGAACCAAACCTAAGTCTAATGGATAGAAGGCTTATTGGATCCCCAAAAACCAAACCAAAACCCATTCCCTCACCCCCCCATGGGCCGGCCAAGACTAGGAGAACCACCCCCCCCCCTTTCTTCTTCATTAAGTCAACATCCCTTCTTTCTCAAAATTCCTTTCTTTCTCTCCAACTCTTCTTCCCTACAAGAACTCTACCTAGGTATGTCATTTAATCCTCATTTATTACTCTTTTCTATTTACTTCCTTCACCATAAATGTAGAGAATATGATTCTCTACATTTTGCCCTCTATTTGTAGGTTTTTCCCTAGAGATTAGGTTAGAGTTTAATTAGGAGTTTTTATATGTTTAATGGTATATATATATATATATATATATATATATATATATATATATATATATATATATATATATATATATATATATGAATGTAAATATATATGTATATATATGTTTATATGTATTTGTGTGTGTGTGTGGTTGTGAGTTATACATATATATAAGGATATGGTTATATGTATATACATAGATAGATTGATAAATAAATAGGTATATATATATATATATATATATATATATATATATATATATATATATATATATATATATATATATATATATAGATATATATATAGAGAAGAGAAGAGAGGAAGTATGAAGATGAAGTAGAAGAAGAAGGGAAGAAGCAGCTGTAGCAGGGGCAGCAATAGGGGCAGCAGCAGCTGCAGGAAGTAGCAGCAGCTGCAGCAGCTAATGTAGTAGCAGCAATAGTAGAAGCTAAGTAGGAGCAGCAGGAGCTGCATTAGCAGCTCCTTTGAACCCCCTTTACACCCCCAATTCACCCCATTGACCCCCCCTAGTATCATATATAAATGTATATATGTAGGTATATATATATAGATGTATATGTTTATATATATATAGATAGATGGATAGGAAGTTAGGATGAAAGAAGAAGGAAAAGAAATAGATGAAGTAGAAGAAAAGAAGTAGGAGAAGTAAGGAGTTAGAAGAAGATGTAGAAGAAGAAAACTAGGGAAAGTTAGAAACTAGAAGAAGATTAGAAGGAGAGAGTGAGGAAGAGGCCAAGAAGAAGAATTAGAGCTAGAAGAATAAGAAGAAGAAGTTAAGAAGAAGAAGAATTAGAATTGAGAGTCAAAGAGGAGATTTGGAGCGAGAGCTAAAAGGGGGTTTTTAGTAGAAGTCGAGTTAGAGGGCGAAATCGAGTTCCGAGTATCGGATCGCGACTGAAACTTGATGTAGGCCTAGGTTATGTGAATTAGATTTTGCGGGTAAGCTCCCGAGTGGAAATCGGGGTCGTAGGGCGCCGGTATCGCGCCGTATCAGTGCGTATCTTGAAATATTCAAGATATCTGCAACGGGCCGTAAGGTGGACTAGACGTCCACTTTATCTAGGTATTTTGGTCGATAACGAACCTATAGGCTAGTACCCTACTACCCTAGGGAGCACGGGTCAAAATATCAAGCGTAGGTAGGCTATCTAGATAATCGCCGAAGGTAGAATTTTACCCTTTTTAAGGGTAAAATAGGGAATTGGCCCATGGCCAAGATTTGAGTTTCCAAGTCCAAGATGGACTTGGATATGGGTTGTATAGGTTGGTAATGAGTAGAATTAGCCGTCTAAACCTAGTCTTGGACCCGGTTGACCACGGTTGACTTTTTAGACTAAAAGTCAACTATGGGTCAACACTTTACCCAATTTAGTTCCAAATTCCTTTTAACTTGGACAGTTGACTAAAAGTCAACTATTAGTCACCAGTGACCTAGGGTTGACCTAGAGTTGACCAGAGTTGACCCGTTGACCAAAAGTCAACGGTAAGCCAGTTTTCGACCTAGTTTGATTCGGATTGACTTCTAATGTTCTCCCATGACCAAGATTGACCCGACTAGACATGTCTTGACCTGGAATGACTAAATAGGATTTAATTTGATTTAACTTTACTTCCTAAACATAGTATTGATACGTCTTGTTCTCTATAGGTCCTCGAGACACTGCAGTTGATCCGGTCGACATATTTTATCATCTTACAGGCGAGTACATTCTCTGATACTTATTTCCAATTTATGATAACTGTTATGATTCATGTACTTAGTGTTTATATGCTTATTCCCGACACATGGTTCTCACGGATTGGTATTCTTGGATCCCGACGAGAGATGTTTTCTTCTTCTTAGGTTGGGATGTATTGTGCAAGCTCCCTTGTAGCTCTTGCTCAATATGTGGTCACTGATTCTAGAGAAGGCTAGCTACCTTCTCATTAGAATCCCGTGCAGTGACGTGTCCTGTTTGGATCCATTCTACCAGTTGGGGTAGGGGGAGTAGTAGCGTATGCCTGTGATCAGATCCATCCCGCATTCCTGAACAGTGTGAGTCATATACCGCACTTATGACTTGCCAGGCCGATTCTTGACAGGTACCCAAGCCGATCACAAGCTGAAACTACTACTCACACACATTGGATATATAGCTTACCTTGATTTGTGTATATGCCATGATCCCGTTCTATTTTCTTGTTCTAGCTCTAGCTCTACAGCTTACCATGCCATGATACATTCATGTACACTCCATGATTCATTATATATGCTCTATTTACAGTCTTATAGCTTTTATTCTATCTTGAGATCTGTTATGAGATATATGTACTCGTTCCATCCTGACTGGATTGTTGATAAAATATTACAGATGTCGATGAGGGAGATTGCAGTACCTACTATGGTCCGGACGACGTAGTGGGCCTAGACTTGGTCCCGCAGGGCGTAGCTCCGCCTGACGAGACTATACCACTTGTTTAGTTAGAGTAGGCCTTTGAACTGGACTTTGTTTCCAGTTACTTTTGAGACTGTATTTATATTTGGACTGTATTAGAGACTGGACTTGTATATTATTTGTATTTGGACTTGACAGGTTATATTTTATCGTCTTGTTGTCTTTATCTTTCAGTCTTTACTTATCATCTTAGAGTTGTGATTGAGCACTTATATATATTCATTGCTTGTCCTCCGTTCGGAGTTGACCATATTCTCGACAGGTTTTGTTATATATATAAACTGTTGTCAAACTAGAAAATCCACAGCGTTCCATGCCATTTTTCCGGTGAGGGCTGGGCGTTGTCGCGTCACGTTCCCTTTTAGCGGGTGCGGATCGTGACAAAGGCCGAACGATAAGTATGGGTAAGTCGTACATGCATTTCCATTCAGACACTTGAATTCGGCAACACAAGATAGGTTACAAAATATGCCATAAAACTGATCATAAGGCAAGATTAGAAAGACAATGAATGATAGATGGTGCACAAAAGTAAATGGAACGTGTTTGGTAATGATAGCATTATGGGCGAGCTAGCCTCCCCACCAGTGCATAACAATGTACTGATAACCCCACAGTTTGCTTGCAGGATGCAGGAGACGTCATCGGGTGCAGAGCTTCCCTCTAACGTGCTAAGGTGCGGAGCTATCTCTGGAGCCTTAGAGCGTTGCAAGGAGCTGGAGCACCATATACAGGACATAATGTATCGGAACATCGTCATGAATCATTCCATGTTGTAAGCCATTTGGCACGCCTTTTATGTTTCAGAGAGAGAAAGAGAGCTTGAGAGACTTGTAAACTCGGCCTAGCGCCGCTTGTAAACTTCTTGAATATCAATAAAGAGTTTGAATTCGCTTCTACTTGTGTTCATTTACTTTCCGCTGCAAATGGGGAAACTCTGTGCGACTCTGTGGCCTAGCTCAGATCGGCCGTTTCTGGACTTGGCCTTGTACGGGCACAACCTAGGCCCGTGCGGCATCACGCCTTAGCGAGAACGATCGCTCCTACGGGAGAGGGGCGTGACACCAGTTCAGCCCGTCCAGCCTGCAGAGCCCGAAGATGGCACCTTAGTGGGACTCATCAGGACATTGTTAGCTTCCCAAGACCGATGAGGAGATGCCTTGCATCAGGCAGTGGCAGATGCTCTGGGCAGAGGTGGACATCATGGGAACAGTACAGCGAACAGTTTCAAGCGCTTGAACCCTCCCTTCTTCGACGGCAGTGAAGATGCGATCGCCGTAGATGCATGGCTTCAGAATACAGAGGTGATTCTAGAAGCAGACAGGACTCCAGAGAACGAGAAGGTGGCCATGGTGCGCCTGCAGTTATTGGATCTTGCCCGCAGTTGGTGGGCGGCGCAGGCTGTTGGATTAGTGGCACCCATTGCTTGGGCAGTATTCCGTGAGAGGTTCCAGACCAAGTACTTCGATGCGGTGGCTCGGTACGATCTACAGACCAAGTTCACCAATTTGAAGCAGATGGGCCGGACGGTCGATGGGTATACGGTCGAGCTTTCCAGGCTTAGTCGGTTTGCTTCCATCTTGGTGGCAACCGAGTTCGACAGAGCCCAGCGGTTCCAGCAAGGGCTCCATCTCGAGATTTTGTTGGCAGTGGAGCAGTTTGAGCATCAGACTTTTGATGCAGTATTGAGAGCAGCCAGGAGGCACGAGTATACCTCCCACATGATCGTGGACAGGACCGGAGGTCGAAAGCGATCTCACGGTCAGATGACCCAATCTTCAGCACCAGCCCCGGCAGTCAGGGCTTTGGCAATTGGAACTCCGAGGCAGGCAGCCTCAGTGACGTCGGTCACGTCCCCTCAGCAACAGAAGCAGAAGCAGTCTTCCATAATAGGCTGCACTCATTGTGGGAAGCCAGGACACGTTGTTTCGGAGTGTCGTAGAGCACAGGGATTGTGCTTGGCTTGTGGAGCACCGGACCACAAGATAGGGTCCTGTCCAAATAGAGCCGGTTCCTCCTCATCGGCCCAGACTAGTCCCTCGGTAAGGGGACCAGCACCAGCACCAGTGCAGCAGCAACAGCAGTACCAGCCTCTAGGCCATTGCCGCCTCAGGCTCAAGTATTCCAGCAGCAGAGATCCCAGCAGTATGCCCTGGTCCAAGCTCAGATTCAGAATCGGTAGAGAGGTTTCTAGCAGGATATCTTCCCTCTCTCTCGTACCTTCAACTTCCTTGCTTGCATGATTGATTGCTTAGTATAGCTTGTTATTGCAATCTCTATCCTCTTGATTAAATTTTGAGGACGAAATTCTTTTAAGGTGGGTAGAGTTGTAATGCCCATATCTCGTATTACGTATTTGGAATACGTGTACGTAATTTAACCCGTATTGCATGTTTTCTTGCTTGATTTATTTTGGCATTTCATTGATTGGTTCATCTTGGTTCGGTTCGGCTTGTTGGCTTGGTTCGATTTTGTTGGAAAACCACTCCCACCTACCACCACCCTCTTTATTAAATATCCCACCAAACATTTCTCTCTCCACATTAACTTTCTTCTTCCCCGCCATTACTTTTCCACCAACCTGAGAGAGTGGAAAGCTTAGGCAAGTGCATATTGCTTCATGGAGGAAACCCATTTTTATTGTTCCACTGTCTTCTTCATGTGTTTCTAACCCACTTTAGTATTTAGTATTTTTTATTTCTGTGGTTAATTTCTTGTAGATCTAGCTTTGTGATATTTTCGGTTTCCATGAATTTTGATCTAACAAACTTGCATATTTTTGCTAGTTGATGGTTCCATGTTGCAGAAAATTCTATTTTTTACTCAAATTCGACCTACGAGAGTCTGAATTTGGGTTCCTATTGTGGTTTGGAGGAGCATGGAGACCATGGTATTTTCATGGACATGTTCTCTATGGAAGCCATTATTTGCACTTCTGGCTGCATGAGCATTTTGTTCTGAGCCGCATGGCCATTTAATTGAATATTTAATTGAGTTGGCCGCATAGGCTCAGTGCTTATTTGCTGGCCACAGGCAGGTGTTTATTTGCTGGGCCACATGAGCATGTATTGGCTGGCCGCATGAGCATTTCCTTGCTTTCATTAATTGCATGCATTTTCAAGTACGTGCTTACCTGCATTTATTGCATGGCCAACGTAATGTTGGCCGCATGGGAACAAAGCCAGCCGCATAAGCTTGTATATTTAAATACACACTTTAGCTTGCATGCATTAATATTTGCTTTAACTATTAGTAGTTAATAATTGCATGAAGCATGCATGGAAACATGCATCAGCTTTAAGCCTAAAGCTTGCATGGAAATGTACATTTTATATATTAAACTTTAAGCTTTAAGCTTTAAGCCTTAAGCTCTAAGCATGCATGGAAACCATAGTAGTGAGCCGCATGAACTCAACTTGGCCGCATGGAGCATTTTTATATATATTAAAGCTGCAGCACCGTTGGCCGCATGGAGCATTTTTATATATATTAAAGTTGCATATGGCCAGCCGCATACGACCATACAATTAGTTGGCCGCATAAGGGGTTCATGGCCAGCCGCATATGGTCTTAATATAAGCCTTGGCCGCATGAGTTGTTAATGCATTAGCTTAAAGCATATATATTTTAGCATGGTCCTTTATTGATTTGCTTGCAGGATGGCATGCTTGTATGCAATTGCAAGTGAGTTGGCCTTTTTAGCATGGCCACGTTAAAATAAGCATTTAAATAAGCATTAAATGCAAGCTTTGCTTGCATTTGCTAAACTTGAACCGCATGCAAGCTTTGCTTGCATTTGCTAGTTTCTTGGCCGCATGGGCCATTTGACTTTTGGCCGCATATGGTATTTAGCTGGCCGCATGGGAACCTAAGGTTGGCCGCATATGGTATTTGAGTTGGCCGCATGGCCCTTATTAGTTGCATGCATTTGCATGCAATTGCATGCTTGGACTTTTGTTTTGCATGGCCATTAGCTTTTGCATTAAATTGTATGGCCCCTTTGCTTGCCTACAGTTGTTGACCGCATGGCCTTAATTAGCATTAATTACGGGTCCCAATATATTTTTTTGTCTTATTTGTCTTTATAATTATATTATTATGATTAAATAATGTGTGATTCTAGATTGCTTTTCTAAGCACGAATTGTTAGTGTAATGATTGGTAGTGACTTGCTTGCCGCATGTAATAATTTTTCTGAGCCGCATGAGTCTCCTACGGCCCTTGCTCCTGCTAATATTTAATTACCACATGGATGCTTGTGCCATATTAATTATTTTCTGACACGCTGGTGACCCGTTATGGTGCATTTTTGACAAATGACATGACTTGATAGTGGTCCGCCGTGGCGCACTCTTGACAAGTAAACCTGACATGATATTTCTCGAAATGCTGTTACGCTAACCTGACATGACAAGATTGAATAATCCGGACACCGTAGACGATTGTGCTTGTACAAATGAACCCGTCTTGTCCTGCATCATGTCTAGGACGGGGACCCCTGAGTACCACGGTCAGAGGTACCCACTGAAATCGACTAAGACTAACAACTAGAATAATCCAGTAGTCATGAAAAGATTTCCCAGCTACAGGCAATCCCGTTATCTGGATGTCCCATTTGGGATCTGTAGCTTGCCGACGAGTAGGGCACATTTCCAGCACACTGTCATGTGTTGCACCCTTATTGTACTAATATTCGACCTGGATAACCTGGATGGTCTGCAGGGCTTGTGGCTGTGGAACAATCTCACTGCATCTTGCTAGTAACTAAGGTTTGTGATAACCCTAGTTAGTTAAGTATCAAGCCGTACTTATTGCTTGACCGTGATTGTTGGATGAGGAATAATCAGTCTAGTCTTGTCTTGATCCTGTACAAGATTGTTACATGACCTGTTTTCTTATTTTATCTTGCCGATAAATGGTGGGAGAAACCAAGTTCTGTTCAGACGAAAGGTTACAACCCCGTTCCTTGTTTGGTTTACGGGTTGTAATCTGGCTATCTGAATAGTCCCATGGTTATCTCATCGTATATCACCTGTCACACTTTTTCATTAATTACTGTCTTTTATTTTGCAATTATATTCTTGTGCTAATTTGCTAGTTTTAGTTCCTAAGTGAAGCCTCCTTTGTGGCACTTGCTCTTTCTGGGATCTGACCCAGCTGGTTTTGTGTGACCAGATTCTGGAGCAGCACCAGAGGATCCACCTGTCTTCCAGCCAGATGGTGACCACCAGGCGTAATCCTGGCAACGAGTGGATTTATTTTGGCTCTCCCACTTTATTGTAAAATTATTCTTTTGAGGCGTTTAGCCACCGAGCAAGTGTTAGCTCGTGTACATTTTTATTTACTGTCTGCCTACGGGCTGTAACATGATCGACAACCTAGGATTGATCATGTATGACGAAACTCTTGCTAGTCCTCACATTTTGTAACGACTAGCTTGATGATCAGCTGAATATGTAATATTTGGGACGCCTTACTATTGTATATTTGGTGATCTTACATCTTGTAACATTTACTTACTTGCTTGTGATTGAGACACTAGGCTTGTTATTGACCATAGGAGACTGATGGCTTGTAGATAAACCCTCATATATCTAGACAGCCGTGACCGTATAGTGGAGTGGATCCCATTTCATTATACGTAGCTGGCTATGTCTGCCCCTGCTCTCCAGTGTTCTGGTTCTAGGGCGTGACACTAATTTGGAGGCAATTTGAAGAAAGGGAACAAATTTGGAGAAGAACATAAACTAGGATTAGGGTTTGCTACAAAGAAGGCAAGAAGGAGGCTAATGATGTGTTATATAGGGAGAGGGGGCTGCTCTTGGTTGCTCATAAGGTTGGGCTAGGGTTTGGTTAAGTCACAATGGCTCAATGCCCCTTTCTATGTTGTAAAATCAAGCCCTTAAGCTAAAGGCCCAAACTAGCAACTTAATTAAATCTCCAAATGGTTTCTAAGTCATTCCTAGCTAGATTAGAGTCTAATCATTAATCCAATTATGTTAGCCAGGTCTCCATGGTCATGGCTAGTCTATAGGCTTAAGTTGTTCTAAGGTTTCACTTAGCAAAAGACCAAATTAAAGTCACAATACATCAATTTAAATATTATAAAAATAATCAAAAAATCACCAATTAATTATTAACATGATTAAATCTACTATTTAATAACTAACATGATCAATTTTACAATAGTTCAAAATTATCCTCATTTTAGAAAAGTGGTGGTTACACAAGGGGAATTGCAAGCTTCCAAGAATAACAAATAAGCCTTGAGAATATGAGGATAATGTATACATAAAGAAAGTATTGGGTGAGATGTAATATTCAAATGTATTGGGGTGATTTTTTATTTGAATTAATGTAAGAACTACTGAACTAGAATGTATTAATTTTTGAAGGGGAGCATCATGTAGATGCAAGCATCCAGAAGATGCAAATGGAGACATTTTGAAGCATGTCTTTGCGAATCGTACTCTTTTACTTCGATGAGTTTTTTTTTTGCACTGGAGTTTTTCCTTCAAAATGTTTTTGACGAGGCAGTGTAAGTCGCACCCACTTAGATTTCTGAGGAATCATATTCCTGAAGAATAATTTATTATACTCTTTTCTTTTAGTATGGATTTTTTTCAAAGATGGATTTTTTTCATAGAATTTTTTTAGAAGAATAATTTATTGTATTCTTTTCTTTTACTATGAATTTTTTCAAAGATGGATTACATTTTATTTTGCTTGCATTGCATGGGTGTATGGGGTTGGTGCTAGTGTAATTGGCGTGAACTTTTTTTGTAATGTTCGGCGTCAATGTGACTGGCGCTTGTAATGCATGAAATCCCCTACTTTGAACAAAAACCGTCAATGAATAATAGTCAACTCCTTTGACCTACATAAATACAAAGATAAAATTTGAGTTGCACCCCACTTTTACCATAATTCAAAGTGCTCCCTACTTATTTGAGAGTTTTTTGGTCATAATTCAAGGTGCACCCCATTTAAATGGGGTTCAAAGGAGTTGTAGTCATTGGCGGTTTTTATTTAAAGTAGGGGTTTTCATGTAGGAGGTGAGCGTTAGGTTTATTTGGTTTCAACCGAATCGAAATAGTCAAAACCAATAAATAAACCAAAATTCTAAAAATCCAAAACCAAAACCGAAAACGAACCGAATAACAATTCGGTTTATTCGGTTGGACTATTTCTATTGTATAATAGGTAGGGTCCAAAGTTAAAATCGTGGTTAAATGGTATTAAAAATTATAATTTCTATACACATATTTGTTGTATTTGCATCCAAAGGTAGACTCTTTGTTAAATTACCAAACTTGGTTTCAAAGCACATAAATAGACTTGTTGTTTTCAAAATATACACACTTCAATAACAACGTAAGCATATAATTGATGGTATTTACATAATTGCACAAGTCTTATTCGATTTTTAGTTTTGGACTGAAATTCAAACCGGAGCCGATACCAAATATTTTTTTAGTATTTTCAAAACTATAACTGAACCAATTTTTTTTTTAAACCGAACTGAATCTCTTATTATGTTCTGCTGGTTCTGTTCAGTTCGGTTATATTTTCGGTCTATAATGCTTACCTCTATTTTCATGCATTATTTTAATTTGTTAGAGTATATATTAAATTATTCATAAAATAAGTGGTAGACAATTCAAAAAATTTGAATTTTGATTCCTTCTTAAGGAAAAAAAAAAAAGAATAAAAATAAATAAATATGGCTTCGATATGAAACAAAATGAACCGACCTCAATGTAAGTACATCACATTCAATTCTGAAATAACTCAAAACCTAGTCAAATCAGTTGGAGAAGGAAATGCAGTGATTTAACAGTTCATTATTGTTCTGCTGTTGCCACCGCAAATAATTCCGGGTGGGTCAACTGTTGATATATATATATATATATATATATATATATATATATATATATATATATATATATATATATATTAAGTGATCTTCGCGTGAAGCAGCTGCACCCACTCCCTTCTGCAATTGCGATTCCCCAAGTATTATATCTTATATTATTGGAGAGTGATCTTCTTTATATGCGTGTGAAGCACCTTCTCCATCATCTTCAGTCTTCTTCCATTGCAAACTTGAACAACTTCCCTTCAATGGATCACAACAAGGGCCTTCTGAAGAGTGATACTCTTTATCAGGTCAGCCACCACCACCACCTCCTCCTCCTCCTCTTCCTTCTTTAACTATATATATTGTTTCATGTTTGCAGTACATATTGGAGACGAGTGTTTATCCAAGAGAGCATGAGCAACTCAAGGAATTGAGAGAGGAGACTATGAAGCATGAAAGGCAACACTCTTGTGCTTAATTGATCACTTATTTTTATATTTGATACACCGATAGAAAATATATGAAATGGAATAGATAGATCCTTGAAATTCAAGGTTACTTGTTTAGTTACTCTTCGATTTTTTCCTAATTGTGGCAATCTTGAATGATTAAATATATGGTGTCCCTATTTCTCGTGTTTCAATCACCTTTCTGTGTGGTTTGTGTAGGGCCTGTTTTGTTTAGAGATCTGGGACCTAAAGTGGACCCCGATCTTACGATTTTAAGACAAATTTTTTCTACTTTCCTCTGTTTGGTTCAACAGCCAGGAAAGTGAGAAGTCACTTGAAGCAACCTCTACAGGAAATCCTCTCCCTAAAAAATTGGCAAATTCTATAGGCACTCCACAGTTTACTCCAGGACAATCCAACTTGGTGTAATTTTTACTCAGGACATCCCCAAATTTTTTTGGGCTGCCCAACCCTCCTTGGCAGTCCTAACATAAAGTAGGATTGTCCACAGAGTTGGCAGTCATACTTCATGTTAAGACTGTCAACAGTATAAATCCAAACTACCCAAATCCTTTAGGATTTCCAACAGAGTTGGCAGTCCTAACATAAAGTAGGACCGCAACAAATTGTTGCGGTCCTACTTTATATTAGGACTGCCAATTGTTGCGGTCATACTTTATGTTAGACAGTCCGAATCTAAATATGTGGACAGTCCCAATTTTTCTTTGGGCTGCCCAACCCCCCCCCCCCCCTAGGACTGCCAACTTTGTTGGCATGCCAAATCCAAACTACCCAAATCCTTTAGGACTCCCAACAAAGTTGGTAGTCCTAACATAAAGTAGGACCACAACAATGTTGGCAGTCTAAATCTAAATATGTGGACTACCCTCAAGTAAAAATTTGGAGTGGCAAACTTGTAAATAAATTGAAAAAAATTAGGCTGCCCTCAAGTAAAACTTGAGGTGCCAATAGAATTTGCTAAAATATTTGAGAAATCGAGAAATTATTCAGTGAGCACTTGATGTCATAGGAATAAGGAGGAATGTGCACAATAAGTCTGACTCACTGAATAATTTCTCCTCAAAATCTTCATTTCTACATCCACTTTTTTCAGTCGGATTTGGGAGAAAGGATTTGTGAAGTTCCTCAAACAGAGCCAAACTGAAGTGGATCGAACTTCGGTTCCTCTCTACTATCAGCCGTGAAGAACACCATTGTAAGCTTTTCTTTGCCAATTTTTTTAGGGTTTCGACGAGGGACGAGGGGATTGAGAATTCCTCGAGCATGCAGAGGGGGATGGTATCGCCGTAGGGCTTGGCGCCTAAGAGGCTGCACTCGATGACGTAGGTCTCGATGTTGGCCGAGGCGAGGGCCTACAGAGGTTCCCGCATGGCCTCCGCCCACGACTTTGACACGGAGAGTGTTTCTGCTGTTTATGTCGGCTCTGACAGCAAAGCGGCGGTGCTTCCGGGAGGGGTGGCGCTTGGTAGTGAGTAATGGGGGTAGGGATGATGAAGGAGAAATGATGTTGTAAAGTGGGAGTTATTTTTGTTTCATTTTTGAAGGACGAATTACATGTATATAGAAGGAGGATTAGTCTCCTACTTATTCTTTACCCAATGTGGACTAAAGTCCATAACTAATATATGATTAATACTCTTAACACTCTCCCTCAAGATAGAGTATATATGTCAATCATGAGCAATTTGATATAAAGAAACTGAACACGAGGACCCAAAAGACTTCATAAATATATCAGCTATCTGATTTTCAGCTGTTACATGGTAAAATGTGAACACCCCTTTCTGATATTCATAACGGACAAAGTAAATATCAATCTCAATTTATTTCATCTGTTCATATAATTCGGGGTTGGTAACAATATGGATGGCAGACTGATTATCACGCCACATATTTGCTGCTTTCAATCATGCTTCTTCTCCCATCTTTTGTAGAAGATGCTGCAGATATAACACTTCTGCAGTGCCATGAGCAATTTCTCGATATTCTGCTTCTGGACTTGATCATGAGACCACACTATGCTTCTTGCTCTTCCACGATACTAAGTTTTCACCAATGAATACTGAGTAACCGGATGTAGACGATCTATCAGTAAGACTTGCACCCTAGTCCGCATCTGTAAAACATTCAAGATGATTATGCCCCTGATTCTCTACCAGATTCTTTTCTTCGGATTCTGAGCTAGATAGCTCAAAATTCTAAGAACTGTCTGCCAATGTAGTCGTGGAGAAGCTATAAATCTACCCACAATATTTATGACAAAGAAAATGCTGGGCAGGTCATGACCGTTAAGTAGTTAGGTTTTTCAACCACTCAACGATACTTATCCGGATTTGTCATCAGTATTTTCTCATCACGGAGTAACTTTACGGATTGGTCATCGGTATCTCCCTTAGCTTGCATCATTCCTGCATCGATTATGATATCTAGCACATATTTCCTTTAAGACATTACAATGTCCTGCTTACCCCGTACGACTTCAATGTCCAAGAAGTACATCAACGATACTATATGTTGGAAAAGAAACGCGAAAACTTTTTCCCAAACTAGAGAGTACTTGCGAGAGAACCGAGCAATACAACGCACAAACACCAAACACAAAACACACAGACACAGAATTTTTGACGTGGAAAACCCTTACGGGAAAAACCACGGAACGATCGGAGTCCAACCCTGAGAAGCCTTCACTAATGAAATAAAGGAGTACACCCTCTACAAACTTCTCCCGATCCAACACGGATCCCCACAACACTTAGAAGCAAGAAATATTGATTACAAAGCTAGAAGAACAAAGACGACGAGTAGAGATTAACCGAACACGATCCTCCTTCAAAAATGGTCTTCAATCCTCCTTCTCTTCCAAAGTTGCAATGGCGCTCTTGCCTCTTTTCTCTCTCTTGTGTGTGTTGCGCTTGTGATTTGGGTTAGAAAAATCATATGTAAACACCATAATCCTGCAACAAAACCTGGACCGTATGATACGATCCAACTGTAAATAAAACACCGTGAAAATCACTTCAGCCCGACGACACAGAGTTCAGCCAGAACTCTGTGTTTTGGCAATAGAACAGTTCTTGAACCATGGGACAGAGTTCGGCCAAAACTCTGTCCGGGGACAGAGTTCGGCCAGAACTCTGCCTCCCCTGTTCCAGTGAGCACTCTGGTAGCTCCCGAGCTTCTTCTTCGTCTTCGAATGGCCTCGTCACCTCCCCGAGCTTCTCTGACACATAGACAGCGCTCGTAGCACTCCGGGGTCTTCTCCACATAGGTTGAAAACCCCACCCACTCCAACAAATCTCCCTCTTCACAACTAGGTGGAGAAACTCGTCATCCCGACGATCCGCCTGCAGTACTCAAACTTTCCCTTTGATAGAACTTTCGTGAGCATGTCCGCTCCATTGTCATCATTATGAACCTTCTCAAGCGCCGCGTCCTTTTTCTCAACCACATCCTGTATCCAATGATATCGAGTCTCGATATGCTTGGACCGACTATGAAATGTCTGGTTCTTCACAAGGAGAATAGCACTCTGACTGTCGTAAAGCAAAGTATACTGCTCTTGCTTCAGCCCCATTTCCTGCAACAGCTTTTTCATCTACAGTAACTCCTTGCAAGCCTCCGTCATCGCAATGTACTCTGCCTCATTCTTCGACAAGGCAACACACTTCTGCAACAGCAACTGCCACGATACCGCTCCACCAGCAAACATCATCACATAGCCCAAAGTCGATCGCCTCGTGTCTACATCTCCAGCCATATCAGCATCGGTATACCCAACCAGCTTCGGCTCGTCACCACCAAAAGAAAGTCTCCAATCGGCAGTGCCCTGAAGGTATCGTAGAATCCACTTTGACCGCACTCCAATGTATCCTTCCAGGATTTGAAAGATATCTGCTAACTGTGCCAACTGCGTGAGCGATGTCTGGCCTCGTACATAACATAGCATACATAAGGCTTCCCACAGCTGAGGCATATGGAACCCGCTCCATATCTTTCTTTTCATCCTCGGTAGATGGACACTGCTCCTCAGTAAACTTAAAGTGAGCAGCAAGGGGGCAACTTACTTTCTTCGACCCGTCCATCCCGAAACGCTGAAGTACCCGGTGAATGTACTTCTTTTGGAACAAGTGTAACAGCTTGGACTCTCTCTCTCTCGGCTGACCTCCATCCCAAGAATAGTCTTTGCTGTGCCCAAATCCTTCATAGAGAAGGCCGCGCCCAGTTGGCGCTTCAACTCCACTATCTTAGTGGCATTCCGACCCACTAATAGCATGTCATCAACATAGAACAATAAAATGATGAAATCATCATCGACAAAGTACCTCACAAATACACAGTGGTCCGACGTCGTCCGTGCATAACCATGCTCCCCCATAAACGACTCGAACTTCCTGTACCACTGCCTCGGAGCCTGCTTTAGACCATACAAGCTCTTCCTCAACCGGCAGACCAAATGTGACTTGTCCTTCTCACAGAATCCCTCTGGCTGCTCCATGTATAACTCCTCCTCAAGATCACCGTGGAGAAATGTCGTCTTTACGTCCATCTGTTCGACCTCCAAGTCGAAACTGGCTGGTAATGCTAGCACCACCCGAATAGACAACTGTTTGACGACAGGCGAAAAGATCTCATCATAATCTACGCCTTTCCACTGACCGTAGCCTTTAACTACCAGCCTCGCTTTGTATCGAGGGCGATTAGCATCATCCGGCTGCTTCACTCTAAACAACCATCGATTCTTCAAAGCCTTCTTGTCCTTTGGCAACTACACCAGCTTATAAGTGGAATTGTCGTGTAAGGAACTCATCTCCTCCTGCATAGCCTGCATCCACTCCTACATTTGTTCGTCTTCCATAACCTTTGCAAAACTTTCGGGCTCTCCCCCGTCAGTCAGTAGCACATACTCACCCGGTATCTCGTAGATGGTCGACGTTTTCTCTGTCGCCCCTTCTCAGTGGAGCCACTGGTGCTGGCTGTATATCAACAGCCTCCTTCCCTTCAGGAACTGCCTCCCCGGCATGCTCATCCTCCTGAGGGACACCCTGACCACCATCAGCAGGCTGATGATCAAGGTTGGGAGCAACTCCATGTACTTGCTCCCCCATAATTGGATCCTCTGCGATGTCCTTTGGAAACTGCTAGAAGCGAAATGACTCTAACTCAGGCAATTCTTCGGCCTCAGAAGTCGTCTCGGAATCCTGAGTGTTGGACATGGTCTGATACTCGACGAATACCACGTCCCTGCTTCTGTAGAGCTTTCTTCCCACTGGATCGTAGAGTCTATAGCCAAACTCATCCCGACCGTAGCCGACAAAGACGCATCGCCTCGTCTTCGGCTCAAGTTTGGACCTCTCGTCCTTCGGTACATGCACGAAGGCCTTACAGCCAAACACTCGCAGGTGATTGTATGACGGCTCTTTGCCGTACCATACTTTGTCAGGCACATCACCCTGCAAAGGAGCATTAGGAGATAAATTAATAACATAAGCAGCTGTGAGAAGAGCCTCACCCCAATAACTACTTGGCAAGTTTGCTTCTGACAGGAAACACCACACTCTCTCCATCAGTGTCATGTTCATGCGCTCTGCTACACCATTGAGCTGAGGTGTCTTGGACGGAGTCTTCTGGTGTCGTATCCCTTGCTCTCTGCAATAAGCATCAAAGGGACCAATGTATTCGCCGCCGTTGTCGGACCGAACACACAATAACCTCTTGCCCATCTCTCTTTCAACAGAGGTCTGAAACTCTTTGAAAGTAGGCAGCACCTGATCCTTGGTCTTTAAGGCATAGACCCAAACCTTCCTGGAACAATCATCAATAAAAGTTACAAAGTAAGAAGCACCACCAATAGATTTTGCCTTCATAGGACCGCAGACATCCGAGTGAATCAAATCGAGCAACGCCGGCTTCCTTGAACTTGGATGACTTTGGAAAAACACCATATTTTGCTTCCAAGCTAAGCAGTGCATGCACTTCTCCAACTTTGTAGACTTGAGCCCTGGAATCACCTTCATGTTCACCAAGTAGCTCATTCCCTTCTTGCTGATATGACTGAGCCGCCTGTGCCAAAACTCGGTAGACGCGTCACTGACTGCGTTCACCTCCTGTGCCCCCTGTGCGCTCCCCTCCATATAGTAGAGACCAGACTTCTTGCTTCCTCTGACAATCACCATCGAACCTCTGGAAAGCTTCCACTGACTATTCCCGAAGAGACTGAAGAATCCCTCGTCATCCAACCTTCCAACCGATACCAGGTTGAAACGGATATCAGGGACATGACGAATATCTCTGAGAACAAGAATTGCACTCATCTTCGTTCTCAAATGCACATCTCCAACGACAACCGCCTTCGACATATCTCCATTGTCCATCTTCAACACTCCACAGTCGCCTGTCGTATATGTGGCAAATAGTGCCCTGTTATGAGATACGTGCGCTGAAGTCCCTGAGTCCACCAGCCAAGAATTGTCATCGCAGGCAAGGTTTATGATAACCTCATCACCTACGACGATCACATCGCCTCCATGTATCGAGGCCGTCGCTGTAGTGTTCTCATCTTGCTTCCCCTTGTCGCCCTTCTTCTCTCTCTTCCAAACGAAACAGTTTCGCTTGATGTGGTCCTTCTTGCCACAATGGTAACACTCTGAGTCCTCGTACCGACCCTTGGACTTCCCTCTGCTCTTGTCTCTGCCACTACCTGGACTCGTGCTTTTGCCCCTTCCGCGGCTCTCTGAAACTAGTGCCTACGAGTGGTGGGATGTGGATGAAGTGCCCTGAGAACGTCTTTGTATCTTTTCATTCAGCACCCCGCTCTTGGCAAACTCCAGAATGACTACGCCTTCTGGAGCAGAAGCGATCATAGATACTCATACGATCTTCCACGAATCTGGCAATGTACACAGCAGCCATAGTCCTTGAACCTCGTCGTCGAACTTGACTCCCATCAATGATAGCTGATCAACCACGTCCTGGAACTCACTCAAGTGATCCGTAATAGACGTCCCATCTTTGTACCGCAGACCCATCATTGTCCGGATCAGGAACAACTTGTTTACCCCGGTCTTCTTCACATACAAAGATTCCAGCTTATCCCATAACGTCTTCGCGTGCTCAATATTGGCAACGTGGTTATACACGTTCTCGTCAACGAACTGCCTGATATATCCGTACACATGTATGTGCTCGAAATTCCAGTCTTCTTCGAATTTATCAACTGGTCGCTCGGAAGCAAATACGGGCAGATGCAGCTTCTTGACAAATAGCAAATCTTTCATCTTGCTCCGCCAATAGTGATAGTTGGTGCCATTCAGATTCACCATGCGCACCGGCTTCACGTCCATCTCTCCTCTCTAGTTTTTCTGTCAACTCCTGACACCTCTTTGAACCCAAAGTTCTGATACCACTTTGTTGGAAAAGAAATACGGAAACCTTTCCCCAAACTAGAGAGTACCTGCGAGAGAACCGAGCAATACAACGCACGAACCAAACACCAAACACAAATGACGCAGACACAGAGAATTTTTAACGTGGAAAACCCTTGCGAAAAAAACCACGGGACGATCGGAGTCCAACCCTGAGAAGCCTTCACTAATAAATAAAGGAGTACACCCTCTACAAACTTCTTCCGATCCAACACGGATCCCCACAACACTTAGAAGCAAGAAATATTGATTACAAAGCTACGAAGAACAAAGGCGACGAGTAGAGATTACCCGAACACGATCCTCCTTCGAAAACAGCCTTCAATCCTCCTTCTCTTCCAAAGTTGCAATGGCACTTTTGCCTCTTTTCTCCCTCTTGTGTGTGTTGCGCTTGTGATTAGGGTTAGGAAAAATCATATGTAAACACCCTAATCCCGCAACAAAACCTGGACCATAGGATACGATCCAACGGTGAATAAAACACCCTGAAAATCACTTCAGCCCGACGACACAGAGTTCGGCCAGAACTCTGTGTTTTGGCAACAAAACAGTTCTGGAACCATAGGGCAGAGTTCGGCCAGAACTCTGCCTCCCCTGTTCCAGAGAGCACTCTGGTAGCTCCCGAGCTTCTTCGTCTCCGAATGGCCTCGTCACCTCCCCGAGCTTCTCTGACACATAGACGGCGCTCGTCGCACTCCGGGATCTTTTCCACATAGGTTGGGAACCCCACCCACTCCAACACTATAGCCTTGGTCTGAAACTGTTTACCTAGAAACTTCTTCGGCCCTACAATATCCTGGTTATCTCCCTGTAATCACAATGTCCCAAACGTAGAAATCAAGTAGTATCCTTCCAGCTGATGTTTGTTGGTAAATTATTGAATAATTCTTCTCCGATTGACACGTCAAATTAGGTAATAACATGCGTGAATCGGTCAAACCAAACACAAGGTGATTGTTTGAGACCGTAGAGGACCTTTTGCACATGATATATTTTATCCTCCCTTGCAACGAACCCAGGAGGTTGCATCACATGTACTTTTCCGTCAAGGTCCCCATAGAGAAATGCATTCTTCACATCCAGCTGAAGTAATGGCCAGTCATAGCGGACGACTAAGGCCAGGAGCGCGCGCACAGAAGTCATCGTGGCAATTGGGGAGAAGGCCTCAAAATAATCTCTACCATAAGTTTGAGAATATCCTTTAGCCACCAGACGAGCTTTCAGACGATCAAGAGTGTCATCCGGTTTCACCTTGATTGTGAACACTCATTTGCATTTGATCGCCTTCTTACCTGTTGGCAAATCTACCAGGTCCCACGTATGATTCTCTCGAAGTACTTGTATTTCCTCTTCCATAGTGGTACGCCAACTAGAATGTTTGAGTTCCTCCTCTGCAAATTTGGGAATTTAAATTCCGTCAATAGTAGCCCCCAAGAACTGAGTGTGACTCGCGTCCTTTGTAGTTCTCAACATATAAAGATGGTCGTGACATATATGACATGGGCGAGCCGATATCAGGTGGTGGTGACGTAGTGGAGCTGGAGGAGGATCCTGAGGATGACACCATCTCTACAGCTATGAGTACTATTGGTGAAAATTGTGTTGACGGAGCTGGGAGACCGGTGTTCGCGAACCGTCAGACCGGGAGAATAGCTCGACAAGGAAGGGCACCCTTACGGGGGCCTGTTGTGTTTGAACTGGGTGCAACAGAAAATTTTCTTCGGGGTAAACTTTAGGAACATAATATGTAGTGGGTGAAAGTGGAGGAAACTCGATTTCAACAAAGGTAACATCCCGAGACATAAAATACCTTTTCAAGGTTGGAAAAAAACAACGATATCGTTTACTGATCCTTAGGATATCCAAGAAAAATATAATTGATTTCCTTCGGTCCCAATTAAGAAATGGTAGGATGAGTATCCCGAACGTAACACAAGCACCCAAAAGTTCTGAGAGGAAGAGGAAATGGTATACAAATGGGATATAACTGAGAAAAGGAAGTATCGTCATTGAAACCAGAATATGGCATGCGATTGATCAGATAGCAAGCTGTAAGTATTGGAGTATGTATCATTACTCAAACGTAAGTTAGTTAGTACTTATTTCAAATCACCAATCCTCTTAAGAATGCAAACTTTAATTTCTCCAAACCCTATTATATTCGATCCATGTTCCTATTTGTTTTACCTCTTTCGCTTTCTTACTATGTCTGATCTGCATGTTGTTTTCGGATATGGTTATTGATTTTCATATCTGACCAATATATGTTTCGTATTTGTTATTAGAAAATAAATATGTTCGTATCCGTTATTAGAAAATAAATACAATACGGTAATACACATACCCAATCTATATTTACATCGAATACACCCCTACCAGTAACCTGTGTTTATGTGAACTTTACCATTTATTTATTTATTTATTTATTTATATATACTTACTTACTTACTTACATGCAGGGCTTTGATGACTGTACCTCCTGAGGAAGGCCAACTTCTTTCTATTCTCTTAAAGCTTATGAATGCAAAGAAAACTATAGAAATTGGGGTATTCACAGGCTATTCGCTCCTTACAACAGCTTTGGCATTACCTGCTAATGGAAAGGTAAATCCACCTTCTCTTATTTGTTTTTTACCGGTTAGCCTGCGTGAAAAAAGTAGGAGAAAATATATTGGTGTTATGTATTATTCATGAGACCTGTAAACTATATATATAATAAAAGGAGACTTAAGACTAGAGAAAAGGAGAATACAATGAAGGATCGATGGTCATAGACGGCTGAAAAAAGGGAGAATAATTACAATATATTCTCTAATTAATAATTATATAATATGTTCTCTAACACCCCACCTCAAGCTGAAACGTAGAGAGTAGTGTAGCACAGCTTGTCCAGAAAAGAGATGCATACTTTTGGTGGCAATCTTTTTGCAAAGATATTAAGAACCTGAGGGAATGAGAAAGGAAACACCTTACCTCATCGCGTACATAGTAGCAGTCAACTTCAATGTGTTTTGTCCTCTCATGAAATACCGGATTATCATATATGTGATTTGCTGCCTGATTATCACAGTGCAATAGAACAGTCGAAGAGGCAGGAAATTCCAAATCAGAAAGAAGAGACCGCAACCACAAATTCTCTGACACTAAGTGTATAATGTCATGGTATTCAGCCTCAATACTAGAACAAGCAACGACGAATTGCTCTTCCAGGATATAACTAAGATTATTACTGAAAAGATATAATAAAGTAATCGATAGAGCCAATTGCTACATCCCAGTGAAAGGTAGCCGGTGCATGCATAAATTGACTAATATAACTAACTACAAAGGCTATGTTAGGTCGAGTCATTGTCAAGTATATGAGTTTGCCAACTAGACGATCAGAGAATAGAGTGTATGAGGTAAAGGCCAAGAGGCACAAATTTGGATAACAGGTGAAAAAAATCTCAACAAGGTCAATGCTATACTGTTGAGTAAAATCCTTGGCAACTAGAAGGGCCTTTAGACACTCGACTAACCTATCAGGATTGTGTTTTACAGTAAAGATCCAAAGACATCCCACCAATTTATATCCTATAAAAAGGCTTCACAAGTATCCAGGTGCGAGTGTGTCGAAGAGCTTACAACTCAATCTTTCATAGCATCTCGATTCTCGCCAACTAGGGTGTTGAAGTGCTTCCGGAACATTGTTAGATATAGAAACAAAGTCTAAAGAAAATACAAACGTCTGAAAGCTTGGGGCTAGACTATGAGTGAAAAAAAGATAGAAAAAATGATATTTGGGACAATGTTGTTTTGCTTTATGAAGTGCAGTAGGAAGATTATCAAGAGGAGGATTGTTACCGGTGGATGCTGGTGACTCAGAAGTGGACTTAGCAGGCTTTGAAGATGTTAGTGTTAGCAGAACAACAATAGGCTCCTCTTGACTGTCCGTCGTTCTTCTCTTCGCACATACACCTGAAGTGGCTTATTTGTTATTGGAACATGTCTTGATGGAGGAAAGCTCAAAGTGTCCACTATTGTAGTAAGAACAGGTACCGATGGTGACGGATGGAGGTTATGGAATAGTGCTATTTTTGAAATGAGATTGATTTTCAAGAGAAGTGACATCAGCTGAGTTAAATATTTTACTGTAAGAGAGAGAATAAGGCAGTATCCTTTTGAAGAATGAGAATAATCAAGAGAAACACATTTAATTATCCACATGTCCAATTTATATCCTTACCAAGACTCAAGTTATGCACAAAATATATTACACCCAAATACTTTACGAGGTAGCGAAAATGGTTCTTTGGTAAGAAATATGACAGAAAATTGAGTTTGATTGTCGAGAACTAGGGTAGAAATCGGATTTATGAGAAAACACGATGTAAGCACAACGAAACTCCAATAAAGCTTTGACACAAATATTGTAAACATAATAAAGTAGTCACAATTAGTAGATTATGATTTTTACGTTCAACAACACCATTGGTTGAGGTGTATATGGACACGGCGGATGAATCCAACGACCTTCCGATCCAGTCGTTTCTAGTTTTCAGCAGCTTTGTCCGATGGCTTTGCGTTGTCGTCCTCCAATGGACCATGCAAGTCCTTGCACCAGAGTAGATCCTCCATCCTTGGCTTCCAAATCATCCAGTTTTTTCCTATAAGGGTGATCATACGAGTGTTCATCTGCTCCGTTGACATGGTTGCCAGAACCTCCAAAGCTCTGATACCAATTGTTGGGCGCGTGTGGAAGTATTTGTCAACCCACATGATCAAAACCAACCCCCGTCTAATGGACACCAAGTACAAGATGAAGACAAGTATATGGCAGTGACGTACGTCACCTGGACAAATTTTAACCTTTAATAACTCAGATAAAATTACAAGATTGACAGAACTCACGTTGAACCCTTTGCCCTAATAGGTTCAACACCTTCACTACTCTCAATAAGAAAAACAGAATATTACAATTGATATTACTTACCAACCCGTAGCAATCTCCCTAACCGAGTTGACGACTCCTCGATTAGATCTTCTTTTTCCTTCTGTCTTTGATGACGAAGTCCTAAGAACAAAGTACAGACTTTCTCTTAGATTTCCTTGTGGACGAGTACCCTGAATCTCCACTTTGTGATGTGCTTTGTGTCTCCACCATCTACCCATATATATAGGATGAAAAAAAAATATCATATTTTAGGTCATAATATAATTTTTAAATAGGAAGACCTCAAATAAGAATTGTATTACACCTAGAATAGCCCATCAATATCATATTTTAGATCATAATATGATTTCCTAAAATAAGACTCCTATTATATTTAAAATAGCACAAAACCTATTATGGACATCCAAATCTAATCAAATATTTAACTAGATTTGGATTTCACAAATATATTGTTACCAAATCCAGACTGGACACCAACAAGTTGAAAAAATATTGGTGTTATATATTATTCATGAGACATGTAAACTATCTTTAGTTTTATAAAGGGTCTGAAAAACGGCTCAAAATGAACAGTCTAAGTCGTATGTATATCTTTATGTAATTAAGAAAAAAAATTTAAAATCCTTCCAACTAACAACGTATCTATATCCTATACGTAAAAAAAATCGAAAATCCTTTTAGGTACATGAACTAAAATCCTATAAACATATCTATAACAAATCCAAATTAAAATATATTAAAATTCAAAATTCAAAATATATTTAAACTAACTACATGGTATTATGTAAACATATATCCAAAGTTTTATATATATATATATATATATATAAACTAACTACATGGTATTATGTATATATATATATATATATATACCATGTAGTTAGTTTATATATATATATATATATTTGTCCATTACTTGTGGGCCTCAGCTCGGGACCGTGACCGCCCCGCGGCCACCCAGCCATCCCGTGCCTAGTGAAGGGCTCGAACTTGGGACCTCCACCAAGTGAGCCCCCCTCCCTAACCACTTGGGCTAGAGACCTTGGATATATATATATATATATATATATATATATATATATATATATATATAACAAAATTTAATTAAAATATATGAAAATTATATTTTAATTTTTTTTTCCGTGCATCGCTCGTGAATATGACTAGTATATATCGAGGAGAGACTTGGGGGCTAAAGAAAAGTAGAATACAAGAAAATATTGTCCTAAAGTTGAGGCTAAAGAAAGAATGATAAAAGAGAAGAAAATTATACAACATTTTCTAATGACTAATTATAAGATATATTATCTAATATTATAATATTATATAAATTATGGAGCTCAACTCCCACTTAGGGGGCGTTTGGTACGCGGTATTTTTTTTATTCCCGGGAAAATTTAAGATGGGAATCTATTACCACGTTTGTTTGGCTTATAAAAAATTTATTCCCGGGAATTATAAATACCCGGGTAAATAGTTTACCCACAAAACATGGGATTTCTATCCCTTGAGAATATGTGGGTTTTTTTATTTTGTCCGGACAAAAAAAAAATTGTATAAATTTTTTTCTTCTTTTTTGATCAATTTTGATTAGTTTTGAACTTTTTTTCTTTTTTTTATCGTTTTTATCGCTTTTTGTCATTTTTTGTCCTTTTTATCAATTTTTTGTCGTTTTAAGCGATTTTTTGTCGTTTTTACCAATTTTTTGTTTTTTGTCACTTTTTGATTATTTTTTGTCGTTTTTATCTTTTTTTGTCATTTTTACCAATTTTTTGTCGTTTCACCCATTTTTTGTCTTTTTTGCCACTTTTTGATTATTTTTTGTCGTTTTACCACAATTTTTGTCCTTTTTAGTCGCTTTTTTGTAATTTTTGTCGTTTTAAGCGATTTTTTTGTCGTTTTTGTAGCTTTTTTTGTTGTTTTTTACCGATTTTTAGTCGTTTTTGTCGCTTTTTTGGTCATTTTTACTAATTTTATGGCGTTTGTGTCATTTTTGTTGCTTTTACCGATTTTTTGTCGTTTTTGTGGTTATTTTTTGTCGTTTTAACCGATTTTTTGTCCTTTTTTGTCGTTTTTATCGATTATTTTTCGTTTTGTCGCTTTTTGGTTATTTTTTGTCATTTTAACCGATTTTTTGTTGTTTTAACTTTTTTTTTGTCGTTTTAAACCGATTTTTTGTCATTTTTTGGTCGTTTAAACCGTTTTTTGTCGTTTAACCGATTTTTTGTCGTTTTAACCGATTTTTTGTCCTTTTTTGTCATTTATTATCGATTATTTTTCGTTTTGTCGCTTTTTGGTTATTTTTTGTCGTTTTAACCGATTTTTTGTTGTTTTTAACCGATTTTTTTGTCATTTTTAACCGATTTTTTGTTGTTTTTAACCGATTTTTTTGTCATTTTTAACCGATTTTTTTTTTGTTTTTAACCAATTTTTTGTCAAATTTGTCGTTTTAATCGATTTTTTTTTGTCGTTTTTGCCGCATTTTTGTTTTTGCCGTTTTTACCGATTTTATGTCGTTTTTGTCGTATTTTGGTTATTTTTGTCGTTTTTACCCTTTTTTTGTTATTTTTTGTCGTTTATACATTTTGTGTCGTTTTTTGATCATTTTTGTCGTTTTAACCGAATTTTTGTCGTTTTTCATCGTTTTTGTCGTTTTTTGTTATTTTGTCGTTTTTACCATTTTTTTCGTTTTTACCGATTTTTTGTCGTTTTTATCCGTTTTTTTATATTTGTTCCTTTTTTTCGTTATTATTATTTTTTATTTTTTTCCCGGAAATATTTATATTGTCACCAAACATGGGAATGTAATTTTTCAGGAAATTTAATTCCTTGGAATTTGATTCCCGGAAATATAGAATTGCCGGCTATATAGTATTCCGCATACCAAACGCCCCCTTAGAACACATCTTAGAGACTATGAACAGATATGCACATCACTCGTGCATCTGAGTAACTAAGTATATGGTTATAATGATATTTCTTCACTACACATGTTTCAGATAACTGCGATCGACGTCGAGAAATCATATTTCGAGATTGGTTTACCATATATTCGGAAAGCGGGGGTTGAGCATAAGATTGATTTCATCCACTCCCCAGCTCTTCCTGTTCTTGATAGAATGCTCCAAGAGGTAGGTAACCTTTAACCTACATGCATGTTTGCCAACTTTGATAGTCCATGAGCTAAAACTAAATGCCGAAAGAAACTGTAGGTAAAGGAGGACGAGCTCTTCGACTTTGCATTCGTCGACGCCGACAAGACGAACTATGGCGAGTACCACGAGCGATTGGTGAAGCTAGTCAGAATCGGGGGAGCGATTGCTTACGACAACACGCTCTGGTTCGGAAGTGTGGCAGCTCCAGAGGACCCATCTGCTCCACCAATTTTTATGGCAGACAGAAACTCCCTAGTGAAGCTGAACAAATTCTTGGCAGAAGATTCTCGTGTCGAGATATCTCAGGTCTCCATTGGTGATGGGCTGACTATATGTAGGCGTGTCCGTTGATCTTGCTCTGCTCCGGTCTTCCTCAAGCTGTATGATGCAAATTTCTGTTTCAGTTTTTTTTTCCTGTACTATTGGCTGTGTGTGTGTCTATGCTGTCAATTACGATGTTGGAATAATTTTTGTGATGTTAATAAGCGAGAGCCTCCCTCCTCTACGTGATGACAAGGGATTGGTTGTTGGAGTTTATTTTGGTTGCCCCTTGATACTTGGACATTTTATCAGATTTACCCCTCGGCCGACCATGTCCTCCAAAGAGAGAATACGAGTATCAAGGCAGAATTGAAACGATATCTGCACTTAGAAAGAAATGA
>JANAVB010040790.1:0-26892 GCA_029216955.1 Iris pallida | reverse complement strand
AGACAACATCGTTGTCGTCCTCAAATCGCATCCTCCAGACCTTCTCGGTTACGTGGATCTTTTTCTATTTTATCTGCCTTATAGAGATTCTTACAGACTCTCAGACTTTCTTTGCATTGACCGTCTTGCTGTAAGACTCTGCCGGAGAGTCCTCCATTGAGTTCAAGATAAGCAACTTGCAGAGGTTATTATGTCTCCTCCACTTCGACTACAAAGCAGTGGCTTCAGCGATCCTTCAAGCATTTTTACCTTCTGGAATTAAAGACTCAGGATTTGTCAACACATAGTCGACACTCATGAGTTGAAGATTAAGGTTGACATTTCTCTTCCAGACGTTTTAGTGCTCTCCGTCAAACTTCTCAAATTTGTTGAATCTTGTGTTGAAAAGGTTTGCACGATTGTTCTCTATTGGATATGGATCTTGCTTTGAAATTGTTATTCCCGAAATAGATCTTAGATAATAGAACGTAAGTGAACAAAGTAATTCTGCAAATGAATTTGCTCACACACTCTATATACGAGGAACTTCCGAGAATTGCTTCTCTAGAAGATCCTGAAGTCTCTGTCTCGAAGACGGAGGAAGATGAAGACGCAACTCTGCTGTGGTGATGAAGATCACCGTTGCTCAAAGCAAGATTCGTCATACTACGATCTGCTCCCAGGAACTAGTAAGTTCGAACAAGAACTTCTGGAACTCCTTGGACTCCAATGGCAGCGGCCTCTCAACTCTCTTCGTCTCTTAATTTCTGAGTTAGTCATCAAAGAAGGCACGAAGAGAGTATTTGTAGCGTTGAGCTAAAACCCTAACTCTAATCCTGACCGTACACTGACTGCGAAAAGATAGGGATGAATCATGAAAAGATTTAACTGAATCAAATTGAAATCCCATAAAAATTGGATCTGCAATATTGATTCAATCTTTCCATAACCGTCCGAATCTACCAATCAGTGCCTAATAACTGCACAGGCATGCGTGAACCAGAGCAGCAGCCCATAGACACAGCACGTAGGAGCGCAAAGTGCGCCAACAAAGCGTCACTTTGCGCCCTTGAGCCCGAGTCCGAGTCGCGGGGCTTAGCTCCAAAGGAAATAATCCCATGAGTATGACAAAAAAACATAAATATTTTCTTTGTGGAGTTATCCTTTTTAATTCCACTAGAAATACGCCCCTACATGGCACCCATGTGCTCACCACACCTCATGTGCTCATCTCAACACAAGCAAAAATTTATATAAAGATACTTACCATTTGGTGTGAGCAATGTGGAACTATCTTTCTAGTCACCGGCGAAACATCAACAGAAAAAACCTATAATCGCAAGAAAACAATGACCCATAAATTATGAATTATTGTCCTAAATTGTTCCTTATAACCAAACCAAACATTTACCTTGGGTTCTCTTTGCTAGGTTCTTAGTTGGGTTCCAAGAAGCAAACAATATATGGAAGCTATCCAAGAACTTTGGGAAGTTAGGAATAGTTCATCAACTTTTCCTTTTGATATGGAAAAGTTGTTGGACAAGAAGTTAGCCTACATAGTGTAAAGTTGTTGGACAATAACTTAGCCGGCGTGTCCCTATGTCGTATAGGTCTTAACTTATCCGAATTCCTTTACTAAGTTACAAAAGACAAAAGATGATGAACTTGAAAATCTAATTGGAGAGAGAGAGAGAGAGAGAGAGAGAGGAAGAGGGGGGGGGGGGGGGGGGGGGGGGGGGTTGATTGGTCCTAACCTCAAAGTCATTGTTTTTTGGATTCTAATCTCAAACCCTAATTCCAAAAATAAATAAATAAATCTCAGATTCTCAATCCTAATTATGAAATGCGGAACTCATGTTTTATATAGCTTCTTTATATTACCTCATAAAACATGTGGATTTGTAAAACTAGCAATTATACACGTATTTTGCACGTATATTTTGTACTAATTTATTATATAGTAAAAAATTAAAACATATTTCATAATAAGTTGCTTATAATTATTTTTATAAAAAATTATAATTTATCAACTTTTATTATGCTATTTTTTCTTTTTGAAATAAAATATTTGTAATAAAAAAATTATACGTTTTTTCTTTTTTTAATAAAAAAAAGGTATTTGTAAAGAATTAGTATTTATACCATTATATATTTTTTGATACAAAGTATTTATTATGATAGTGGACATTAATGATGGTAGTGGACATTAACGATGGTAATGGGTATTAGTTGTATTATAATTATGATTACACCATCAATTATATTTTCTAATTAATTAAATAAGGTAAGATAAGGATATTTATGGAATCTTGAAAGTTTTACGGTTGAAACATTTTTCATATTTTTCTTATTATATAATAGATAATAGATTACACCATCAACTATATTTGTTAATTAATCAAATAAGATAAGTTAAGGATATTTATGGAATCTTGAAAGTTTGACGGTGGAGCATTTTCAACTTTTTTTTATTATATAATAGATTCAATCCAGAGT
Organism: Iris pallida; assembly: GCA_029216955.1. Taxonomy (NCBI): domain Eukaryota; kingdom Viridiplantae; phylum Streptophyta; class Magnoliopsida; order Asparagales; family Iridaceae; genus Iris; species Iris pallida. Next base: position 24,417 of record JANAVB010040790.1, on the reverse strand, counting down.
GAGATGCAAACTCAACACATTTGAGATAACTCGAGAATCGATCCGTAGAGAGACGGAGGAGGCGGCCGTCTCGAGCTCCCAAATTTTGGTTATTTTTAAAAGCCCCAAGGCCGGTCCTCTATTTTTAGTAACCTTATAGCTCAAGTGGCAAAGAGAAGGTACATATATAAGCTTCATGGCACAGGAATTGTAATTTGTAACTACGCATTGGGGTCCATAAAGCTCGGGCTGGTCGTGACCCTTGTTAGCAATCACCCGAATAAATAACGTATTATACGCAATTTTTATCTGACATAAACGTATAATACTTATGTATTTAAAAAAAAATTGAATTTGTATACGAATTTTAAGTCTGTGGAATTTTAAACACATATTGTACAAATTTTTCAAAAATTCGGCCAAAAAATTGTGACGGTCAAACCCAACAGTCTTGAGCCTCTTTTTTTGTTGCTATTAATTATTGTTTACTGCTATTAGTTAAGTATTAAGGGTGGTACAAGTCACAAAAAAAATTTATCAAAAGAAAAAGTCTCACAGTAACCAAAAAATGAAATTCAAGAGTCTTTATAGCTGCTGCTTGCAACAATCTTCCATCCCACTTTCACCTTCTTTTTCTTAGAGAATCATTAGTAGTTGGCACTCTCCAATGCAATTTGGGGTCCAAAATTTAAAAAAAAAAAAAAAAAAAAAAGGTAAATGTAGAATTGATTTAATTTATATGGAAATAGGTAGGAAATGATAAAGTGAGCTATGGTCCCAAATATTGTGTGGTCAAAAATTGATGTGAGAAAAAATAATGTAAATCTAGAATTGGGCTCCAAATTGGAACTTACTATTCTACAAAATAATTTTCTATATTCTGAATTTAGAAATTCTCATGCCCAACCTATAGCTCTTGTGGGTGGGATGGGCCTGAAAATCTAGAAATTAAAACATAGGATGAGTCTTACTATTCTACAAAATGAACTCCTACATTCTAAATCTAGAATCTAGAAAATGGGTTGGACCTTACTAATGATGCTCTTATATTTGCAATGCATCACCAACCGTGATACTTGTTTTATTCATTTGGCTTCCAGGGAAGTTTATGAAGGAGTATGGGTGGTCTTACATATGTCGAATTTGTTCATATGAAATGTAATAAACACGAATTAAATCTAATCCGAATGTTTTTCGTTAGACGAATTTGAACAAATTTTTGAACGTATTTGACTTATATTATGCCGATTTATACTCGTATTTTTGTCGTCATGATTTTTTTTTTCTTTTCCCGAATTGCTAACAAGTGTCTTGAATAACCCAACACATTTTAAATGTTAATAATCCCAAACAACTACCACAAAAGGTTTGATTCAGATGCACGATAGCTAAGAAATTTGGATCTTTTAACTAATTAAATTCTCGTATTGCCCTCCCCAACCATACAAGCAAGGGACTATATACTTTTTATAGTTTATTTTTGTTTCAAAACTGATACTCTGGTAGGCAGGAAGTAAAATGAAAATATTAGCAATAAAAAAAATTGTTATTGGCACTCCTAAAATATCATAATTATTCATTTTTATTTTTTTATCATTCAACTTCCAAATATATTCATGTATTAACATTATTGGCACTCCTAAAATGTCGTCATACAGTCCTCCTTTGCACAAATTAATATCAAATTTAATGCAGAGATAGATAAATTGTTGAAATTTAAAGATGAGTGCAAGATGACATTTTAGGAGTGTCGATAACATCACCTAAAAAATTGTTAATTATTCAAATGGTGCCTGAACAATGTAGTTGTTGCCGTTTTGGTGATCGAACTTTTTTTGTGTGAATTTGTTACATAAATTTACATTTTGGTTTAAAGAGCGCCTGAACTAGGTTTCGTTAGTATTTTGGATGAAAATCGTTAAAAATTTGACATGTGATAGTCACATGCCTTATTTTTTTATAGTTATTTTGTCATGTTTTTATTTTTTCGATTAAGAATATTGGTGTTCGAATTTTTTTTAACATAAACAAATAGCTTTTGTCGAGTACAAAATGATGACTCTGCAATCAATTATAACCGACGTATCAGCTGGTCATGACAAAAATAATATTAAAAATAAGGTACGTGAATATCATTTGTTCATTTTTAATAATTTTTTATCCAAAATACTAACGAAATCTAGTTCATACATGCTTTAAACTAAAATATAAAATTTAAATACCAATTTACACAAAAAAATTCAATTACCAAAATGACGACCATAACATTCCTCAGCGATCACTAGAACAACTAACTTAAAAAAAAAATCAAATCAAATCCTTCTGGTCAAGCATTTGACTACTTTAACTGTAGTAATACATATCTAGCACCAGTACCATCCCCCCATTTCACTATCCCTACAACTGGAATCAATTCAAGTCGAACATAATATTATGCTGTAACAAACAAATTAGCTGCACTTGTAGGTAGGTCCTATTACAAAGAATGGTGACTGCGGATTTGACGTGAGCCTTTCCTATGAAAATAAAACTACAAGACGCAGTTAGACAACAAGCGTTATCCTCAATTGTCAGCTGGCAATGAAACAGACTAGGATTTCTCACATATATCCTCCCTTCTTCTTGGATGTCGCCTTGTAATTTCAGAAATCTATTACTTTCTTATATAGGTGACAACTAGTTACAACTTAAGATCTTGACAATTGTAGGGATAACGGTTATTAAATATTTTTAGAGTATCACTTATGAGCAGTTACGAGAAATCCGATTTTGGATGGTTTGTAAGTATCGACTTTTAAATCAGTCCAGTCCATACTTGGTAATTCACTAACGAACGGTTCTGAACATTTTTTACACGAATAAAATTAAATAGGAAAGGATATCAAATAATAAAACCCTTCAAAACCCACCGATTTGGGGTGTTTATAAAGCCACCCAAAATAATATTACACCGGTGTTGGAAGATACTTGAGCTAGGGCTGTAAAACGATTCAAACCGTTCGTATTCGGCTCGTGTTCGGCTCGGTCCAATCTCGGTTTAAGCTCGTCCGTGAATTAATCGATATCAAGTTTGACCATAGGCTGTTCGGCTCGATCTTGTTCGCAAACAGGCTCGAGCTCGGCTTGGTTTCTCATATTATGACTTTTTCTATATGTTATGCCTTTTTTAATAGATAAAAATACATTGTCTTAGAAAATTTTCTCATTTTTTTTTGTTCTTTATATGATGGTAAATTTATGATGTAAAGAGCATAAGTAATTCAATAAAAAAGTCTTTAAAACTTAAGAGAAACAATGTGATAGTCTATACAACATATCCTATAAATACTCACTACTAGGACTGTAAAACGATTCAAACCGTTCGCATTCGGCTCGGTCCAAGCTCGGCTCGAATCAAACTCGTTCATAGTTAAGTCAAACCAAGCTTGAACACTCTTTCTTCGAGCTCGTTCGTTCAATTTTCAGCCCAAACTTGAGCCGATCAAAACCAGTGCCTCAAAAAAAATTAACAAGCAAAGGTTTTCATAAACAGTCAGTTCAAAAAATTCCAATACCGGTAAAAATAACGTTACCAAGCAGACCCTTAGATAGCATTTATATAAGACTTTCCTCCGAGTTCAAATACATTTGAGTCTGTATTTTAAGAATAAAGGTTTTTATTTTTTATTTTTTATTTTTAGGGTGTCTACTTCTTAATAGTGCTTGAAGGCATGCCTCCAAGGGGGGCTCGAATCCACGCCATTGCGCCCGGATACTCCATCGTTCCCAATGGGCTACGGCTACTGGGACGTATTTTAAGAATAAGGTCAGTCTTTGGCCGTCTCTTTAATGTCATATTTCTCCTCTCATAACCAATGACATGTTATTCCCGAGGCATAAGTTTCGATGGAAAACTGAGAAATGAAACGATTGTAAAGCAACGTTTCGTAGCAACTCTTCAATGAAGGTGCACTACAGTAATCCTTGAAGGATTCTGGATAACAAAGATCTAAAATGATTTTCTTACCGTAGCAAACGAATGTAATGCTTCTAAAAAAATATACAAATCGAGTTGCTAGCAGCAGCAGCAACGAAAGCCTATAAGGAGTTTCTGATTAGATCAGAGAAGAAGAGAAGAAAAAAAGAAAGAGAAAGGCAGTTTTGTTGGGGTGATCAGATCACCGTTGCTCAAAACAAGATTCGCCTATATACGGTCCGCTTCCATGAACCAGCAAGTTCTTAGAGAACTTCTGGAATGCTCGTCAGTCAATTTTTGAGACTTAAACGAGCTTCCTGAACTTTATGGACTCCCTTAACTCTCTTCTTTGTTGCTTCTTAGAAAGGAGGCCAGGGGGCTCCATTTATAGAGTGGAGTGAGACTTTACTATCTCTCCTATCTGGTGTGGGACTAAAATACCAATACTCTAAAATAGAGTTTGATATTTTACATCATCCCACAATAAACATAGTCGAGTGCTAGTCCATGCCTACCCCCCGAACACCCGCCCGTGCATGCACGAGGCATCCTGGTGTCCGAGTCCGATCAACAAAAATCAACTTGCATCTTTGTTAGAATTAATCCTTTTTCCTTTTAGAAAAATACTCCCACATGGCACACACTTGTGCCCCACCACACCTCATGTGCACACCTCAACACAAGCAATACATTATATTGAGATACTCATCATTTGGTGTAGCCGATGTGGGACTATCTTTTCTAATCTAAAGGCAAAAACACCAACAATTTCTCACATATCTCAATATATGGGTTGAGCGTTCCCCACAGTGACTGTCCATCATGTATTATGAGAGATATTGCTAAGACTTGAATCTTCCCGCATAAGTTAAATAACAGCATGATACAAGAATGGACTAAGCCTTGAATTCTATACCATAACTGCAATTCTTTCTACTCACATAATGATATCAACTGTGCTTCTGGCTGCACATTAAAGGCCTTATGCCAGCCTGGTTTCGATGTATGTATGTTGGGTGTCTACAAAATTTCTCTCAAGAGACGGCTTACATCTCTATCCATACACTCTAGGTGAGTTCTTTTAAAGAATCTTGGCATGAAGTATTTCACTTCCTTGCGGTGCTACACCGCTATGACATGGTCCGAAGTCGAGGCAATGCCTCATGTGGTATCATACCACTGTAGCATGAGGTCCAGCCTCTTTGTAGTGCCAAACTACCCAGCATGAAGCCTTTCGCTTCCTTGCGGTGTTATGCCGTCGTGACATGGCTTGCAAAGTCGAGGCACTGCCTTATGTGGTGTCACACCACTGTAACATGAAGCCCAGCCTCTTTGTAGTGCTGCCTACCACTCATCATTCTACAGCATTAGGCCCTCTTGCCTATGTGCGGTGCTACGCCGCAGTGACTTGGCATGAAGTCGAGGCTTTACCCTTACTAGGTACCTCATGTGGTGTCACCCCATATTATCATGGAGTACTATACTCCTTTGTAGTGCTGTGCTATCCGTGCTTCCTGTAAAGCACGCCGGACATCCCAAATGTCCAAGAACTCATTAAGGCTTTCAAGCCATCCTCTCACAGGACTTTGTTCTTTACAAAGAATAAATAGTAGACAACAGCGGTTCTAGGTTTGTAACTCCGCATTTCCCAAGGATTACCTACTGTCAACAGTGGTTCTGGGTCAGTGATCCCGTAATTCCAAAGGTTTACCCACTGTTCCTGATATTCTTCCGGTCAATGATCCTTCTTTGAACTAAAAGCTAAATGTCTAGTAGATTCCTCTTTGAACTAATAGCATAAAACTTTATACTATAATTACAAAGACACCGTATTAGAGTATCTTCAAGCCCATTTTACATGATGTGTCTTCAACCAGCTGGCACTTGAGACCTTTGGTGAATGGATCCGCCAGATTCTCCTGGCTCCGAACATCTACCACAGCAATGACTCATCTTTTAATAAGATCATTCATCGACATGTGCCTTAATCGTACAGTCCTCTTCTTGCCATTGAAGAGGTCATTTGATGCCACTACTGCAGTCGTCTGGTTGTCGCAGTAAATCGGCACTGTCGGAATCTGCGCACCAACCACATGAAGATCATACATGAGCTCCCGAAGCCATTCTGCTTCATCTGCTGCAGCTGCTAGTGCATAAAACTCAGATTCCATAGACGAGTGTGAGAGCATAGACTGCTTCTTTGACTTTCACGATATAGCAGTTCCACTCATTGAGAATACATATCCTCGTGTGGACCTTTCACTCTTTACTTCTGAGCACTAGCTTGCATCACTGAAGCCTTCTACTACTGTTGGATCTCCGTAGTAGTGCAGTGCATACTTCTGAGTTCTTTTGAGATATCTAATAACTCTCTTCACAGCTTTCTAGTACTCCACACCTGGATTGCTCGTGAATCACTCGGCATCCCCACGACAAAAACTATGTCAGGCCTTGTGGCAGTAGTCGCATACATCAAGCTCCCGATGACGTTTGAATACTCCAACTGTCTGACGCTTTTTCTTGGATTTGGCTTCAGCTTCTTGTCACATATATACGATGTATCTATCCCTAGAAGATCCTGATACCCATAGCGTGTGAGCATCTTCTCAATGTAATAAGACTGCGATAATGCCACTCCAGTTTCCGTCCGGATGATCTTTATCCCTAGGATAACATCAGCTTTCCCTAAGTCCTTCATGCTGAACTTAGACGAGAGAAACTTCTTTGTCTCAGTGACACTTGCTAGATCTGTATCCAAGATCAACATGTCGTCCATGTACAGACAAATGACAACTCCTCTCCCGCCAGCGAACTTTGTGTATACATATTTGTCCGTCTCGCTGACCCTGTAGCCATTTGATATTATGACTTTATCAAACTTCTCATGCCACATCTTGGGAGCTTGCTTCAGACCATACAGAGATTTTACCAACTTGCAGACTTTGTCTTCGAGGTCCTTGACGATAAATCCTTCTAGTTGTTGCATGTAAATCTCTTCAGTCAACTCACCATTCAGGAAAGCAGTTTTAACATCCATCTGATGAATAACTAGCTTATGAATTGTACTTAGAGAAATCAACATCCTAATGGTCGTCATCCATGCTACTAGAGCATAAGTGTCAAAGTAATCAATCTCCTGCTGTAACGCCCCAGTCCCAAAATACGTAGGACTAGACATACGAAACATGTCAACTGTATGCATACGAAGAATACTCCAATATGTGGAATCCTCATACGCATACATAAGCTGTAAATCACAGGCCAGTCACAAATAACTATATCTCATCCACAAAATCACAAGAGAAAATAATAGTCCAGATAGTATCAAATAAAAGAGTCAAAAGATAGATAGACAGGTGGAAACAAATCCACTACCAAACAGATATAAATATAATCTAAGATACTAGAGTTCAACTTATCAAAATAAATGAAAGATACAAGTAAGGGAAGAATCAGACATCGTCAGAGGGTAAGATATCCTTGGAAGAAAACGAAGGAGCTAAACCGAGTCCGTGCTCCTGGGGCAATCCTGACCATCTATACCTGGAGAGATCACCAGGTCCTCAGCGGGACATAAAAAGATACAGAAAAACATGCCATATAAACTGAATATAAACTGCTCATAATAATCCGAATCATAACATGGTTCAGTACTTTATCATCGAAGCAGTAAACCACGCCTACAACCAAACAAGGACAAGGTGTGGCACACTAGTTCGTGATAAAATACTGTTCCCAGCCATGAACGGTATAGTACACAACCATATGGAAAAGTACATCCACCTACGGATAAAGGTCATCTAACCATTCTAAGTGGAATGCATTTTAAGAATAGTTCATGGTCGCATGACTACCGGGTCAAGTCAGGAAAATACCAATGCAGTACAGTACCTCAGTAGCGAGTCACAACACCATATACTATTCATCAGTATCGGGCGAGTCTATAGCATATAGTCTACCTATCGTTCCTCAGTAGCGAGCGAGTCGATGATAGATAGGGTGGTAGTCAACTTCCAATCATGTTCTTCCCGTCCAATGCCGACTCATAACTGCTAAGTCTTCTAGCATGCAACTCTATTACCAGTTATTTCCTAACGCAGGTCCTCACGTATCGGTGGCCAACCAACTACGCAAGTATGAGACCTATATGAGACTCGGGATTCATGTGACACATGTGACAAGGCCAATGAATGCATCACAACATATGGTAGTCTTCTTAACTTTAAGTCGATGCATAATAATAAAGTAATATAAATAAAACTAAACAGTTAATTGCATAAAATATATCAAGACAGAAAATGATAATAAGTAAGAAAATAAAACTAAATCAGCATGCTAACTGGCAGTAAATAAGCAGAATATAATGGCAAGGTATCTTGCCTGAGGGTGGTGCGAGATGTAGCAAAATCCGACAGTCAGAATCGTCCACACGAAAGTCAAAATCTACAAGGAGCTCTGGATGCTGAAACAAACATCACGAACGAGTTTGGAATAAAAGATATGCCAAGAAAATGCATGTCCAAAAGTCCAATTCTGGAACAGGGGCAAAATCGTAATTTCTGGTCAAAACGATATCCGTCGTTGGACCCGTTTTGCACCGAAACGCGCGCCAAAACCTACGGTCTCTAAAGTCATCAAACTACATGTCTATGGATCTGGTTTGAGGAGACGAACTCAACAGTATGTCCAGTTTTGAATTCCGATGAGCCGTGCACAAATTCGTCCGTTAGAGCGGGTCGCGGGCCCGCCAAATAGGCGTTCCATTCGACCTTCTCAGAATCGGACCAAACTTGGCATATAGGACCAAAAAAATGATATGGTACTGTTGGTGCAAGTTTTGTCTCGATACGACGAACGTACACGGAGTATGGTCAAGTTTGTAAAAGGTCGATACGGGGGTATCTTGACGGATACGCACTGATTTCGTCGCGCACACGCAACGAAATCGATTTCCGTCAGTTCCCACACGTCAGCAACATCCATACGCGCCTTTCGATGCGTATAGTGCGCAACCACGTTGCCCGATTTGTCGGAGCGCATACCGTATCGGTAAAAATTGTTGAAATTTACTATTTAAAAACCATTTTTTTCTAAACTTTGAGGCAGTTTTAACAACAACATAATCAATGAAAAACAAAAATAAAAGATGGGTTTCTATCTCGTATAGGTTGTCTATACATCCTTTTTAAAAGAAATTCTAAACTGTTAACGGTTTTTGCAAAAACTGCCTTCCAAGTTCGGGGTCTGGCTCGGGTTCTCTGTTCACGTTTGAACAGATTTTTCGGGATTTTTGGTTTAATTTTTTTACAACAATTTAATGCACTAGTAATTAATCTAGTTGAAGGGGATGGAAGAGGTATAGGTCGTAAGCGTACCCATGAAATCTGTTCTAAAAATCGTCGAGAGAGGTTGACAGAATCGTACGACGAACAGGGCATGGGACTGGCCACTGATGCTGCTTCCTCCGATGCGCTGTGCGCGCCTGCCGGCCGTTCGGCGGCGCTCCGGCGACCTCCGCCGTCGCACAGGCGGTGCAGGTGGTCGATAACAGGTCGTACAGGGGCATCGGTCGTTTGGTGACGGGGCTGTGATCGCAGGATGGGGGCGGTGTCGAGATTTGAAGGATTTGAAAATTTTCTTCGGAGAACCGGTTCACAAGCGTAGTTAAGGTGGTTTTAAATCCACACCTCCATCAATTTAGATTAGATTTAATCTAATCTTCATGGGATTGGATTTGAAACAAATTTTTGAAAGATTTGGTGAAGTCTTGTGGTTTGCGGAAAGAATAATAGTACTGTTCCTTTAAGGAACAGTACAACGTTTGTTTTTTTTTCCTTTTCTAATGGCTCTTTCGCGTCCCTGTTATGGGAACAGCCTGCTCGGGATGCTGGACGAGCACTGTTTATTTGAAACAGTACTGACGTCAGCATATCCCTTTTTTTTATTCCTATTCTAATTTATATATATATATATATATATATATAATATATATATATATATATATATATATATATATATATATATATATATATATATATATATATATATATACACACACACACTTAGAATATCTAGCTAAATTATAAAATAAACTTCTAAAATCTCTAAAAATATTTTAAAAATATTTAAATACTTATTTGGTAAAAAATTTCCTTGTATGTCTACAACAAGATTATGAACCCAATTATTAATCCAAACACCAACCCTTAAATACTGTAAATTATTAAATAGCAAAATAAATAATATAACAAAATCCTACAACATTTCTGATATAGTTTAGTAAAGGTTTTTGTACCACAAAAATAATACATATGCACTACCATATAGAATAGCAGTCTCTTGCTATATCTTGATATCCCCACTCATATAACTAAATTAAAAAGGCTATTTAATAAATTTAGAGAAAAATAATATAAATATAAAATAACTTAAAAAATTTCATAAAATTTCTAGGGGGATTACATCCTACCCAACTTATAAAAATTTCGTCCTCGAAATTAAAATAAATCTTAATATCCGCGGATAAAGAAGTTACGAACGACAAAATGGTTAGGTATGTCAAACCATACCAAGGCTATGTGAAAGGATGGAAGGGACATTCTACCATCGAACTCCTAGTTTGGCGTGACCCTTCTAAGGAATAGGTTGCACGAAGTTCACTACTCTACCCAACTTATAGAAGTTGTGTAATCGTGGAAAGCACAGTAATAGGACTGCTAAGGAAGACAATATCTAACGAGATGTACGAGGGTATGAGGCACTTACGTTTGTAGTCACGGACTCTAAAGGAAGCCTAGGTATTACATACTTAACATTGCTCCTATGTTGAGCATGCTTCATCAAGGCAGCAGGAGAGCTCTTGTTTGAACATAATCGGGAACAATTTGGTATAGGGGAATTCCATTGATCGAATAACATAGGCATCGGAGAGACGCGGTTAAGAAATTTATGGTAGAAGTATTCGTGGGCCTAGAGATGGAAACTAAATAGATGGAGAGGCTCATTTCATAAAGGTAGGTTTTATAGTCCAAATAGGGCGATAAGCACATATGGATTTGACTAGGTTTTAGTGATCCCTCTATATGGACATCAATCTTTGATTGAATAAATCTTGGTTTTAATCTATATGGGCTGCAAAAATTTCATGAAACCAATCTAAACCATCCTTATTAGGTTATGGTACTTTTAAAACAGGTTCTAGTCCAAGTGGTTGGGCTAATTACAAATCGGGTTGGTTAAATAGGTTCGGTAAGTCGTGAGACGTGCCTTCTATGACTTTTTGTGTTTAAGTAGCACAAGAGGCCTCTATTGAGTGGCATACTATGGACATGTGTGTAGTGGGCTTCGAATAGATCACAACTATATATTGGGTCGAACGAATTGAGTTGAGATTGAATCTCAGATTGAAGTCGGAAGGTTCATCGATATTACGGTAAGGATTATAGTTAGCATTTTTAACTCGAAAGTCGCATCATCAAAATAGAGTACAAGGAGACATTTTTGAGTGGAACATGATATACCTAGATGAAGGTGGGCTCGTGTAGATCTTGTATATAAAATTTGTTTAAAGAAAAAGTCTTGTGTTGTGCTCCAAATATCAAAGTCACGATAGGGAACACCCAAGGATCAAAATAGAGAGTGGGTTTTCATGAGGCAATGATTTATCCTTCTAACGGTAACCAATTTATCCTAATCAATCGATAAAAGAAGTCTAGAGGGCATTCCATCTATAATCTCTAGAAATTTCTCTCTCAAAATTAAAACTAGGGCATGATTTTATGATTGATAAAGTTAGAAGTATTCCAAGTCGTGGTATCATACCTTGACTTGATATCAACGAGTAACAGAATCATGATGCGGTAGATATGAATCAAGGACGAAGTGATTGCGAATAGATGAAAGAATATTGTATACGTCATACTTGTGTTCCCGTGGGAATTCTACTGGCACGAAACAAACATAGGCCATTTCACAAATACAAGGTCTATAAAAAGGTATCTAACTCTAAGGCACGTCTTAATGACTAAATTCTTAATCTCTATTCTAAGCAAGTCTGTCTATGCTACGGTTTATGAGATTACTAAAGATGTTTGTAGGTAGTACCTTGCAATGCAATTGCTAAATCTTAATCCCCATGTGTTTAGGGAGAACGAGATAACTATTCTATGCATGAATATGACACAAATGAAGGTGCATCAGTAATGTATTAATAGAATAATACCTGTGGTATCTGTCAACTCGGAAAGGGTGTCTAACACTGTCATGGTGAATGCTTGTCCTTGCCTCAGATTATTCATCTCTTCTCTAGCAGGCCGATATTCTGGTGTCTGGCCCACTCTAGAGCTAGTGGTTGTGGTGCACCTGGTCCGAGAGTTATTGGCCCTCGTAACTGTTGCTGTGATGGTGCTGGAGTTAAACTATGTGTGGTGTGTCGGTTGGGGCAATCTCGAAGCTTATGCTCATTGGAACCGCAATTGAAGCAACACTTTAGTCGCCGACGACAGTCCTTCTGCTGGTGCCCTCTCCTTCCACAAAACTGGCAGGTTATTATACTTGGAACTCGGTAGGGCACGGCTTGCTGTTGATATTGTGCAGTAAGTCATCATTCAGGGCCTCCTGAACCAAGTTGAACTGGAAAGTCCATCGGGGCATAGTATCTTTGAGTTTGTTGTGCTTCCATGTGAAGGATCTCTTGACTTCTAGCTTCTTCTAATACTGCAGCGTGCAAAATTCTGGATTGCACAGTGGTGTGTGTGTTTTAAGCTCGGGTCTTAACCCATTATGAAACCTTTTTGCCTTTTCCTTCTCCGTTGGCATCAATCCCTCGACAAATCTGCTTAGTCGGCTAAATTCTGCATCATACTCGTCAACCGACTTGTTGCCTTGTTTGAGGTGGAGGAACTGATCATACAATACATTTCGAGCAGCGGTTGGAAAGTACCTCTCATTAAAGAGTTTGTGGAACTCTTCCCATGACTAATTGGTACCCAAGCGCCTCTCCTCTGCCTTCCACCAATGATGGACATTGTCTTCGAGTAATAAATCAACTGCGGTCATCTAATCTTCTTTAGGCAACTGTGATGCCCTTAACTTCTTCTCGGTGCTAATAAGCCATGAAGAAACTTCTAGTGGGCCTTCGGTACCTTTGAAGGTCTTCGGCTTCATTAGGGTGAAATCTGAAATACTGCCTACGTATGAATGGGGCCTTGGTGGAGGTGCTGGTACTTGGGCTAGTGGTGGAGATGGGGGTCTATTAAGTGGGACCATCACGTCTTGTCTCAATAGCTCATTTTGCTGCCACTGAGCCCGCAATAAAGTATAAAGGAACCGATTGGTATCATCTCCATCAATCGGGGGCATAGGCATCTGCGGTCCATCTTGAGATAGATTCTGATGAAGGGGTGATAGAGTATAACCTTCCTGGGGTACAGGGGTCTGTTGAACAGACTGAACTAACTGGGGTTCAGAGACTTGGGGATGCTGGTGAGTAGGTGGTGTCGTTTGGTCTGGCTGAGAAGGCATGGTTGAGGTTGCTATAGGATGCTGTGAGTGAATTTGCTCCTCCTGGGCTGCCGAGTTTCCTGGTGTGACGGCAAGTGGTGCAGCGCTACCGCTATAAGGATTCATTATCTGGCACGAGATATAGAATTTTCGTTAGAACAATTTCAAGCTAGATGCAAGTCAAGCAATCAAATGAGAGTTTGAAGAGGAATCAAGGAAGGTATCAAACATGTGGATGAGATTCCTAATTTCTAATCCTATATGCAGGCTCGTATCATCATAGTTATGTAGCTGATACGATATGCTCTGACCTGCATGGGCTACCATAAAAATATGTAACGCCATAGTCCCAAAATACGTAGGACTAGGCATACGAAACATGTCAGCTGCATGCATACGAAGAATACTCCAATATGTGGAATCCTCATACGCATACATAAGCTGTAAATCACAGGCCAATCACAAATAACTATATCTCATCCACAAAATCACAAGAGAAAATAATAGTCCAGATAGTATCAAATAAAAGAGTCAAAAGATAGATAGCCGGGTGAAAACAAATCCACTACCAAACAGCTATAAATATAATCTAAGATACTAGAGTTCAACTTCTTAAAATAAATGAAAGATACAAGTAAGGGAAGAATCAGACATCGTCAGAGGGTAAGATATCCTTGGTTGGAAACGAAGGAGCTAAACCGAGTCCGTGCTCCTGGGGCAATCCTGACCATCTACACCTGGAGAGATCACCAGGTCCTCAGCGGGACATAACAAGATACAGAAAAATATGCCATATAAACTGAATATAAACTGCTCACAATAATCCGAATCATAACATGGTTCAGTACTTTATCATCGAAGCAGTAAACCACGCCTACAACCAAACAAGGACAAGGTGTGGCACACTAGTTCGTGACAAAATACTGTTCCTAGCCATGAACGGTATAGTACACAACCATATGGAAAAGTACATACACCTACGGATAAAGGTCATCTAACCATTCTAATTGGAATGCATTTTAAGAACAGTTAATGGTCGCATGACTATCGGATCAAGTCAAGAAAATACCAATGCAGTACAGTACCTCAGTAGCGAGTCACAACACCATATACCATTCCTCAGTATCAGGCGAGTCTATAGCATATAGTCTACCTATCGTTCCTCAGTAGCGAGCGAGTCTACAATAGATAGGGTGGTAGTCAACTTCCAATCATGTTCTTTCCGCCCAATGCCGACTCATAACTGCTAAGTCTTCTAGCATGCAACTCAATTAGCAGTTATTTCCTAACGCAGGTCCTCACGTATCGGTGGCCAACCAACTACGCAAGTACGAGACCTATATGAGACTCGGGATTCGTGTGACACATGTGGCAAGGCCAATGAATGCATCACAACATAGGGTAGTCTTCTTAACTTTAAGTCGATGCATAATAATAAAGTAATAGAAATAAAACTAAACAGTTAATTGCATAAAATATATCAAGACAGAAAATGACAATAAATAAGAAAATAAAACTAAATCAGCATGCTAACTGGCAGTAAATAAGCAGAATATAATGGCAAGGTATCTTGCCTGAGGGTGATGCGAGATGTAGCAAAATCCGACAATCAGAATCGTCCACACGAAAGTCAAAATCCACAAGGAGCTTCGAATGCTGAAACAAACATCATGAACGATTTTGGAATAAAAGATATGCTTAGGAAACACCTGTCCAAAAGTCAAATTCTGGAACAGGGGCAAAATCGTAATTTCGGGTCAAAACGATGTCCGCCGTTGGACCCGTTTTGTACTGAAACGTACGCCAGAACCTACGGTCTCTAAAGTCGTCAAACTACATGTCTACGGATCTGGTTTGAGGAGTCAAACTCAATGGTATGTCCAGTTTTGGATTCCGATGAGCCGTGCACAAATTCGCCCGTTAGAGCGGGTCGCGGGCCCGCCAAATAGGCGTTCCATTCGACCTTCTCAGAATCGGACCAAACTTGACATATAGGACCAGAAAAACGATATGGTCCTGTTGGCGCAAGTTTCGTCTCGATACGACGAACGTACACGGAGTTATGGCCAAGTATGCAAAAGGTCGATACGGGGGTATCTTGACGGATACATACTGATTTCGTCGCGCACACGCAACAAAATCAATTTCCGTCAGTTTCCACACGTCAGCAACATCCATACGCGCCTTTTGATGCGTGTAGTGCGCGACCACGTTGTCCGGTTTGTCGGAGCGCATACCGTATCGGTAAAAATTGTTGAAATTTACTATTTAAAAACCAATTTTTTTCTAAACTTTGAGGCAGTTTTAACAACAACATAATCAATGAAAAACAAAAATAAAAGATGGGTTTCTATCTCGTATAGGTTGTCTGTACATCCTTTTCAAAAGAAATTCTAAACTGTTAATGGTTTTGGCAAAAACTGCCTTCCAAGTTCGGGGTCTGGCTCGGGTTCTCTGTTCACGTTTGAACAGATTTTTCAGGATTTTTGGTTTGACTTTTTTACAACAATTTAATGCACTAGTAATTAATCTAGTTGGAGGGGATGGAAGAGGTATAGTTCATGATCGTACCCATGAAATCTGTTCTAAAAATTGTCGAGAGAGGTTGACAGAATCGTACGACGAACAGGGCTTGGGACTGGCCACTGCTGCTGCTTCCTCCGATGCGCTGTGCGTGCCTGGCGGCCGTTCCGCGGCACTCCGGCGACCTCCGCCGTCGTGCAGGTGGTCGAGAACAGGTCGTACAGAGGCGTCGGTCATTTAGTGACGGGGCTGTGATCGCAGGATGGGGGCGGTGTCGAGATTTGAAGGATTCAGAAATTTCCTTCGAAGAACCGGGTCGCTAGCATAGTTAAGGTGGTTTTAAATCCACACCTCCATCAATTTAGATTAGATTTAATCTAATCTTCATGGGATTGGATTTGAAACAAATTTTTGAAAGATTTGGTGAAGTCCTGTGGTTTGCGGAAAGAAGGAACTGGGTGTCGGGTTTTTAATAGTACTGTTCCTTTAAGGAACAGTACAGCGTTTGTTTTTTTTTTCCTTTTCTAATGGCTCTTTTGTGTCCCTGTTATGGGAACAGCCTGCTCGGGATGCTGGACGAGCACTGTTTATTTGAAACAATGCTGACGTCAGCATATCCCTTTTTTTTATTCCTATTCTAATGTATATATATATATATTTATATATTTATATATATATATATATATATATATATATATATATATATATATATATATATATATATATATATATATATATATATATATATATATATATATATACACTTAGAATATCTAGCTAAATTATAAAATAAATTTCTAAAAAATATATATATATATATATATATATATATATATATATATATATATATTTAGAAATTTATTTATAATTTAGCTAGATATTCTAAGTGTATATATATATATATATATATATATATATATATATATATATATATATATATATATATATATATATATATATATATATATATACACTTAGAATATCTAGCTAAATTATAAAATAAATTTCTAAAATCTCTAAAAATATTTTAAAAATATTTAAATACTTATTTGGTAAAATCTTACCTTGTATGTCTACAACAAGATTATGAACCCAATTATTAATCCAAACACCAACCCTTAAATACTGTAAATTATTAAATAGCTAAATAAATAATATAACAAAATCCTACAACATTTCTGATATAGTTTAGTAAAGGTTTTTGTACCACAAAAATAATACATATGCACTACCATATAGAATAGCAGTCTCTTGCTATATCTTGATATCCCCACTCATATAACTAAATTAAAAATGCTATTTAATAAATTTAGAGCAAAATACTATAAATCTTAAATAACTTAAAAAATTTCATAAAATTTCTTGGGGGATTACATCTGCTTCTGAGAAAACCCCTTGGCTACCAACCTAGCATTGAACTTATCAACAGTTCCATCGGCTTCTGACGGAACCCGATTTCGTTGCATATGTGCGACGAAATCAGTGCGTATCCGTCGAGATACCCCCGTAACGACCCTTTGCAAATTAAGTCACAACTTTGTGCAGACTCATCATATCGCGATAAAACTTGTGCCATTGGACTCAAAATATTTTTCTGGTCCTGTGGGCCAAGTTTGGTCCGATTATGAGATCGTTGATCGGGACGCTATTTTGGCGGGCCCACAATCCCACTCAACGGGCGATTTTGTGCACGGCTCAGCGGAATCCAAAATTGGACATACCGTTGAGTTTGTCTCGAAAAAACAAATCTGTAGACATATAGTTTGACGACTTTAGAGATAGTAGGTTCTGGCGCGCATTTCGGTGCAAAGCGGGTCCAACGGTGGACATCGTTTTGGCCCGAAATTACGAATTTGCTCCTGTTCCAGAATTTGACTTTTGGACAGACGTTTCCTAGGCATATCTTTTATTCCAAACTCGTTCGTGATGTTTGTTTCAGCACCCGGAGCTTCTTGTGGATTTTGACTTTCGTGTTGATGATTCTGATTGTTGGATTTTTGCTGCTTCTCTTACCACCCTCAGGCAAGACACCTTGCCATTTACTGTTCATTTATTTTAGCTCATATTTCATGCATTATTTATTTTCTTTATGCAAAATAAACTGTGATACATGGCATAACCTGTTAGAACTTACTGTTCATTTATATTTCCTGCTATGTATTATTTTTCTTACACATTAAACCTAGATTTAAGGGACCACCTTTGTGTGTTGCATTCATGGCCTTGACACGTTGTACCACGAAGTTGTGTGTCGCATATAGAATACGGCCGTACGTGATTGGCTGGCCACCAGTACGTACAAGCCGTGCGATAGGAATAACCGCTAATAGAGGTTGTATGCTTAGTTTGACTTAGCGGTTAATAGAGAATTTATGTTGTGGATACAACATAATAGGCATTGGGTGGGAAGAACAGTTCCTTAATGTATGGGTCATATATACACTGCCCTGATTGCCAGTTATCTCCAATGGAAGGTACGGTCCTGATAGCCGGTTATCTCCAGTGGGAGGTACGATCCTGATTGCCGGTTATCTCCAGTGGGAGATACGGTCCTGATTCCTGATATTCCTGATCGGCCTATGCGTCAAAGGTTTATTCTTATTGCATTCACTATAGTACGGTGTCACGTCCCAGAACCATAATACTGGAGAGCGGAGGAATGACTCAGCCAGCTACGTATTACGGGTAGATGAATACCGTATAATACGATCAATGCTGTCTAAAAGACGAGGGGGGTGCATACTACATGAAAGTCTCACTATGGTCATTTCATATATATTGTCTCAATCATTCAAATAAAAAACAGAAATAGAGAACATGTAAGATAAAGCAGTAAGGCGTCCCAAACGCTCAGTCAAAATGTTCTTGATATCTGGCTTTACAAAATATAGCCAGATGATGTAGCAAAGTGTACACAATTATTATCAGCTGCAGTCTGACTTAATTACAATTATATAAAAATAAGTACAAGACAATCCGACTAACATGTCGGTGCCAAACGGTAAGGTATTAAGTAAATAACAAAACGAGTGGGAAAGTAAGGAACCCACTCGAGTCCTCCTGCAATCATTCCTCTAGTATTGACCATCTTGGAGGTAGAAGTAAGCTGAGTCCTCGGGAACCGGCTCTAAATCTGGCCATGCAAAACCAGAGAGGTTAGACCTCTAATAGCAAGTACCGCAAGGAAGCACGATATGAAGGATGAAACCAGTAAATAAGAGAATATAATAATAGATCTCTGCTTGCTACTGTGGTTCACGTAACATCACGACACTTCGAACCAACCTTCCAACCAAACAAGGACAGAAGTTGGCCCGTCATGTCCTAATGCTCTGATCATCTCAGTTAGGTAACAGAGTAGGTACAGTACACAATAAATCAACTTAAACGACCATCCAACTCCTACGGCTTACTACTGTGAGTCCCAAGTTATCCTGGAATTATGCAATAAGGATTTCTCAGTTCTTACTATGTGCAAGCAAGACTAGTTTACCCAGTCAATCAATTGCGCCAATCATGAATTAGACGAGTCTAAGCGGGACGCCCGTCATCAATATACAATATACCGTAGATAATATAACCAGATACCGCTCCCTGCCCGTGTGGTAGATTTGCAGTATCTATGGGGACCAACCGGCCTGTCGGGCACTACTAGTCCCAAGAGGGCTGTCATGTAAGAACTCGAGAATCCATTCTCTCCATGCAATCATTATTTTATTTAACTTAATAGTCTCTACGTTGAGTGAAATTCTATACCGTGGATCATGGTCATTCAGAATGAGTACTTTCGTACAAAGTACGATATGCTCAACTCTACAACGATACCCGTGCGGTTAGGTTGTAGGTCTTTACATAGCGTAATACAACAATCAAAACTATCCACGAAATAATCATGCCTTGACCATAAAGTACACATGCTGCTTTCGTAAAATAAATAAATAAATTGTAGCATGCATGTATCTATATGTCAATATTCGGGATTGGCCAATCGATTTCAATAGTTCATAGTTGATATGAACGTGTCTTATTCCATTCAATTCGATAAGACGACTAGCCAGTCTCTTAGTTCCATCTAGGAACGCATGATCAATAATTAATTAAGATAAAAATTAATATTAATTAATGCCAAATTCGGGAAATAAACTTTGGGAAATAAATAATCTCATGCGTTGTGGAAAATGAATGGGAAATAAATAATCTCATGCACTGTGGGAAATGATTGGGAAATAAATAATCTCATGCGCCGAGGAATAAGATTGAGAAATAAATAATCTCATGCGCTGTGGAAAATGAATGAAAAATAAATAATCTCATGCGCTGTGGAAAATGATTAGGAAATAAATAATCTCATGCTCTATGGAAAATGATTGGAAAATAAATAATCTCATGCGCTGTGGGAAATGAATGGAAAATAAATAATCTCATGCGTTGTGGGAAATGATTAGGAAATAAATAATCTCATACGCTGTGAAAAATGATTAGGAAATAAAGAATCTCATGCGCTGTGGAAAATAATTGGGAAATAAATAATCTCATGTGCTGAGGAATAAGATTTGGAAATAAATAATCTCATGCGCCTGAGGAATGAGATTCTTATGCGGCTGTGAGAAATGGGATTTCATGCGCTGAGGAATAAGATTGAAAAATAAATAATCTCATGCGCCTGAGGAATGAGATTCATGCGGCTGTGGGAAATGAGATTTCATGCGCTGTGGGAAATGATTGGAAAATAAATAATCTCATGCGCTGTGGGAAATAATTGGAAAATAAATAATCTCATGCGCTGAGGAATAAGATTGGGAAATAAATAAACTCATGCGCCTGAGGAATGAGATTCTTATGCGGCTGTGAGAAATGAGATTTCATGCGCTGTGTGCGGCTGGGACTGTTCTTCTTCTCCGAATTTTTCTGAGAACAGAACCATGGAAGCCATTGCTTCCAAGCTCCATAAATCCTTCATTCCAAGCCCAAATATGGACTTCTATAGGTCAAAATTGGGTAGAACGAAATTCTCTATAACATGGAACCGTCAAAACTTGAAGATAACAAAGTTTACTAGATCAAAACCTAAGAAACCCGAAAATGTATCAAACTTAGATCTGCAACAAATAAGCCATGGAAATTGAAAATGCTAAGTACTAAAGAGACTTAGAATCAAATATGGAAGATGATGGAACAATAATAATAGGGATCCATTAGGAAGCAAGTTGGCACTTGCCTTGCTCTCCTAGGTTGGTGGGAGAGTTATGAGGAAGAAGAAGAGTAATAGTGAAGTAATGAAGAGAGAGAAAGGGGACGGACTTTTAAATGAAGGAGTGGTGGTAGGTGGGGGTTTATTTTGGTTCATGATGAACCAACATAATTAAACCAATCTGAGCCGAACCCATAGCAAAGCTAAAGCAGAGTATAAAAGCAGAAAGTAAAGTGCAGAAATAAAATTACAAGAAATTAATTAACATAAATTTAAAGAGATTTAAATACAGAGCAATACATGATAAATATAAAATATTTACATTTAAACAGTACATGTATTCTAAAAATACGTATTCTGGGAATGGGAAGTGACATCTCTACCCTCCTTAGAAAAATTCCGTCCTCAGAATTTCAGATCCAAGCATGATAGAAATATCGAAGCTAAACTAATCTAAGTATAAACAATTGAGTAAACAATCATTCTACAATGATAATAACAAGTAATGTATCTACATCTAACAATCTACAACATTAAGTAATTTTACTCATAAGGTGACAAGCTTGAGGAGTTAAGACAATCAAGGTATACAGAAGGAAATATACCTTGTGAGTGAAACAGATGCGGATACCGTGATCGGATATCATCCTCACGTTCCCACGTTGAGTCTCCTAAAGAGTGATGACCCCAAGCAACCCGGACAAGGTTAGTTGTTCGGTTCTTGAGTATCTTCTCTCTTCGGTCCAAAATAGACACAGGCTGTTCCTCGTAAGACAAGTTGGTACCAACAACCAGCTCAGAATGATCAAGGACATGGCTTGGGTCCGATACATACCTTCGCAACTGAGATACATGAAACATGTCATGCACCTCTCGTAACGAAGGTGGAAGGGATAAACGATAAGCAACATCGCCTATTCTCTCAAGGATAACAAACGGGCCCACGTATCGGGGACTCAACTTCCCGCGAATGCCAAATCTAATGACCCCACGGGTAGATGACATCCGCAAGAACACGTGGTCCCCAACAGAAAATTCTAGCGGCCTACGATGCTGGTCTGCCCAATGACGATGCCTATCCTGCGTAACTCGAAGTCGCTCTCTAATTTCCTTAACCACTTCAACGGTCTGGACAATCATTTCTGGGCCTAGCATCTTCCTCTTCCCGATATCATCCCATGCTAGTGGCGACCTACACTTCTTACCATATATTGCTTCAAATGGCGCCATCTGGATACTGGCTTGATAACTGTTGTTGTATGAGAACTCGACCAAGTGCAGGTGGCTTTTCCAAGATCCTCCAAAATCCAGAGTGCAAGCTCGTAACATGTCTTCTAGGGTCTGAATTGTTCTTTCTGATTTTCCGTCTGTCTGGGGATGGTAAGCCATGCTAAATCTTAACTTGGTACCGAGACTATGATGTAAGATCTTCCAGAAATGTGATATAAAGCGGGTATCTCGGTCTGACACAATGCTAACGGGGACTCCATGCTGCCTGACTATCTGCTGCATATACAACTCTGCCAACCTTTCTGTAGATTGTCCTACTCTGAAAGGAAGAAAGTGCGCCACCTTTGTAAGCCGATCTACTATCACCCAAATAGTATTTTTACCACTTGGTGATCTCGATAAACCGGTCACAAAGTCCATTGTAATATGTTCCCACTTCTATTCTGGGATAGGAAGCGGTTGCAATAACCCTGCTGGCCTCTGATGTTCTGCCTTCACTTGCTGACATACCAAGCAACGGAAAACAAATCTAGCTATCTCCCTCTTCATCCCGTTCCACCAGAAGTGCTGCTTGATATCTTGGTACATCTTGGTCCCTCCAGGGTGTATGGAATACTGAGAGCTGTGAGCTTCTGCCATAACCTCATGTCTGATATCTCCGCTAGGCACACATAGACGCGATCCAAACCTAAGTGTACCATCCTCATGGATTCTTATCTCCTTCCTGAGTCCTGACTCACATTCTGTTCTAAGCTTCTGAATCCTAGGGTCCTGTGCCTAAGCTACCTTAATACTGTCTACCAAGTCAGATTGAACTTGTAGACCCGCCAGAACTCCTACATCACAAGGAAGTATAACCTCGATGCCCATCTCCTGAAGGTCTTCTAAGATATGCCTCTGTGTTGTTAACATAAATGCGCCGCCTCTCCTGCTGAGAGCATCTGCTACCACATTAGCCTTGCCTGGATGATACTGAAGCTCCACGTCGTAATCCTTAATCAACTCCAACCATCTTCTCTGCCTCATGTTCAGTTCCTTCTGAGTAAAAATGTACTTCAGACTTTTGTGGTCTGTGTACATGTCCACTCGGTCACCATATAAGTAATGTCTCCATATCTTTAAAACAAATACTACTGCTGCCAACTCCAAGTCATGAGTCGGATAATTCTTCTCGTGGTCTCGAAGTTGCCTAGATGCGTATGCTATCACCTTCCCATGCTGCATGAGGACACATCCAAGTCCTTTACCTGACGCATCACAATAAACGGTAAAACCTTCGGGTCCAACTGACAATGTAAGAATAGGTGCTGATATTAATTTTGCTTCAGATTCTCAAATGATGCCTGGCATTCTGCCGACCAGATGAACGGTATATCCTTCCGTGTTAAGCGGGTCATGGGTGCTGAAAGCCTTACAAAGTCTGACACGAACTTCTGTAATATCCTGCCAATCCCAAGAAACTTTGCACATCAGCTACGGTCTTGGGTACTGGCCAATTCTCTACTGCTTCTACCTTCTTGGGATCCACTGCTACTCCAGCTCCTGATATGATATGATCCAAAAATGAAATATGATCCGACCAAAACTCATACTTCTGAGCTTGGCATACAACTGGTTCTCTCTCAGAACCTGTAATACTTTTTGAGATGGTCTTCATGCTCCTCTTCACTAGTAGAGTATACAAGAATGTCGTCGAGAAACACCACGATAAAACTGATCTAAGTACGATATAAATGCGATTCATCAAATCCATGAATATTGCTGGAGCATTGGTCAAACCAAACGGCATTACTAAGAATTCATAATGCCCATACTTTGATCTGAATGCTGTCTTGGGAATATCCTCCTTCCGAACCCTCACTTGATGATACCCTGAACGAAGATCTATCTTGGAGAAAACTCTAGCTTTGCTCAACTGATCAAACAAGTCGTCGATCCTGGGTAGTGGGTACTTGTTCTTCACTGTTGCCGCGTTAAGCTTCCTGTAATCAATGTACAATCTGGATGACCCATCCTTCTTTTCTACAAGTACCACTGG